>CAWUFW010023253.1:0-78929 GCA_963921515.1 Calotriton arnoldi
ACCCGCCCATCTCGGGTTATCCCTGCTGTCTCTCTGCTCTTCATAGCGCCCAGACCCGCCGTCCTTAAGATCGCACCTACACCCGCCCATCTCGGGTTATCCCTGCTGTCTCTCTGCTCTTCATAGCGCCCAGACCCGCCGTCCTTAAGATCGCACCTACACCCGCCCATCTCGGGTTATCCCTGCTGTCTCTCTGCTCTTCATAGCGCCCAGACCCGCCGTCCTTAAGATCGCACCTACACCCGCCCATCTCGGGTTATCCCTGCTGTCTCTCTGCTCTTCATAGCGCCAGACCCACTGTCCTTAAGATCGCACCTACACCCGCCCATCTCGGGTTATCCCTGATGTCGCTCTGTGAGAGATAGCGCCCAGACCCACTGTTATTAAGATCGCACCTACACCCGCCCATCTCGGGTTATCACTGCTGTCTCTCTGCTCTTCATAGCGCCCAGACCCACTGTCCTTAAGATCGCACCTACACCCGCCCATCTTGGGTTATCCCTGCTGTCTCTCTGCTCTTCATAGCGCCAAGACCCACTGTCGCTTAAGATCGCACCTACACCCGCCCATCTCGGGTTATCCCTGCTGTCTCTCTGCTCTTCATAGCGCCCAGACCCACTGTCCTTAAGATCGCACCTACACCCGCCCATCTCGGTTTATCCCTGCTGTCTCTCTGCTCTTCATAGCGCCCAGACCCGCCGTGCTTAAGATCGCGCCTACACCCGCCCATCTCGGGTTATCCCTGCTGTCTCTCTGCTCTTCATAGCGCCCAGACCCGCCGTCCTTAAGATCGCACCTACACCCGCCCATCTCGGGTTATCCCTGCTGTCTCTCTGCTCTTCATAGCGCCCAGACCCGCCGTCCTTAAGATCGCACCTACACCCGCCCATCTCGGGTTATCCCTGCTGTCTCTCTGCTCTTCATAGCGCCCAGACCCGCCGTCCTTAAGATCGCACCTACACCCGCCCATCTCGGGTTATCCCTGCTGTCTCTCTGCTCTTCATAGCGCCCAGACCCACCGTCCTTAAGATCGCACCTACACCCGCCCATCTCGGGTTATCCCTGCTGTCTCTCTGCTCTTCATAGCGCCCAGACCCACCGTCCTTAAGATCGCACGTTCACCCGCCCATTTCGGGTTATCCCTGCTGTCTCTCTGCTCTTATTAGCGCCGAGACCCGCCGTCCTTAAGATCGCACCTACACCCGCCCATCTCGGGTTATCCCTGATGTCTATCTGCTCTTCATAGCGCCCAGACCCGCCGTGCTTAAGATAGCACCTACACCAGCCCATCTCGGGTGATCCCTGCTGTCTCTCTGCTCTTCATAGCGCCCAGACCCACTGTGCTTAAGATCGCACCTACACCCGCCCATCTCGGGTTATCCCTGCTGTCTCTCTGCTCTTCATAGCGCCCAGACCCACCGTCCTTAAGATCGCACCTACACCCGCCCATCTCGGGTTATCCCTGCTGTCTTTGTGCTCTTCATAGCGCCCAGACCCGCCGTCCTTAAGATCGCACCTACACCCGCCCATCTCGGGTTATCCCTGCTGTCTCTCTGCTCTTCATAGCGCCCAGACCCGCCGTCCTTAAGATCGCACCTACACCCGCCCATCTCGGGTTATCCCTGCTGTCTCTCTGCTCTTCATAGCGCCCAGACCCACCGTCCTTAAGATCACACCTACACCCGCCCATCTCGGGTTATCCCTGCTGTCTCTCTGCTCTTCCTAGCGCCCAGACCCGCTCTCCTTAGGATCGCACCTACACCCGCCCATGTCGGGTTATCCCTGCTGTCTCTCTGCTCTTCATAGCGCCCAGACCCGCCGTGCTTAAGATCGCACCTACACCCGCCCATCTCAGGTTATCCCTGCTGTCTCTCTGCTCTTCATAGCGCCCAGACCCGCCGTCCTTAAGATCGCACCTACACCCGCCCATCTCGGGTTATCCCTGATGTCTATCTGCTCTTCATAGCGCCCAGACCCGCCGTGCTTAAGATAGCACCTACACCAGCCCATCTCGGGTGATCCCTGCTGTCTCTCTGCTCTTCATAGCGCCCAGACCCACTGTGCTTAAGATCGCACCTACACCCGCCCAACTCAGGTTATCCTTGATGTCTCTCTGCTGTTCATAGCGCCCAGACCCACCGTCCTTAAGATCGCGCCTACACCCGCCCATCTCGGGTTATCCCTGCTGTCTCTCTGCTCTTCATAGCGCCAGACCCACTGTCCTTAAGATCGCACCTACACCCGCCCATCTCGGGTTATCCCTAATGTCGCTCTGTGAGAGATAGCGCCCAGACCCACTGTCATTAAGATCGCACCTACACCCGCCCATCTCGGGTTATTCCTGCTGTCTCTCTGCTCTTCATAGCGCCCAGACCCACCTTCCTTAAGATCGCACCTACACCCGCCCATCTCGGGTTATCCCTGCTGTCTCTCTGCTCTTCATAGCGCCCAGACCCACTGTCCTTAAGATCGCACCTACACCCGCCCATCTCGGAATATCCCTGCTGTCTCTCTGCTATTCATAGCGCCCAGACCCGCCGTGCTTAAGATCACACCTACACCCGCCCATCTCGGGTTATCCCTGCTGTTTCCCTGCTCTTCATAGCGCCCAGACCCGCCATCCTTAAGATCGCACCTACACCCGCCCATCTTGGGTTATCCCTGCTGTCTCTCTGCTCTTCATAGCGCCAGACCCACTTTCCTTAAGATCGCACCTACACCCGCCCATCTCGGGTTATCCCTGATGTCGCTCTGTGAGAGATAGCGCCCAGACCCACTGTTATTAAGATCGCACCTACACCCGCCCATCTCGGGTTATCACTGCTGTCTCTCTGCTCTTCATAGCGCCCAGACCCACCTTCCTTAAGATCGCACCTACACCCGCCCATCTTGGGTTATCCCTGCTGTCTCTCTGCTCTTCATAGCGCCCAGACCCACTGTCCTTAAGATCGCACCTACACCCGCCCATCTCGGGTTATCCCTGCTGTCTCTCTGCTATTCATAGCGCCCACACCCACTGTCCTTAAGATCGCACCTACACCTGCCCATCTCGGTTTATCCCTGCTGTCTCTCTGCTCTTCATAGCGCCCATACCCGCCGTGCTTAAGATCGCACCTACACCCGCCCATCTCGGGTTATCCCTGCTGTTTCCCTGCTCTTCATAGCGCACAGACCCGCCGTCCTTAAGATCGCACCTACACCCGCCCATCTCGGGTTATTCCTGCTGTCTCTGTGCTCTTCATAGCGCCCAGATCCGCCGTCCTTAAGATCGCACCTACACCCGCCCATCTCGGGTTATCCTGGCTGTCTCTCTGCTCTTCATAGCGCCCAGACCCGCCGTCCTTAAGATCGCACCTACACCGGCCCATCTCGGGTTATCCCTGCTGTCTCTCTGCTCTTCATAGCGCCCAGACCCACCGTCCTTAAGATCACACCTACACCCGCCCATCTCAGGTTATCCCTGCTGTCTCTCTGCTCTTCCTAGCGCCCAGACCCGCTGTCCTTAGGATCGCACCTACACCCGCCCATGTCGGGTTATCCCTGCTGTCTCTCTGCTCTTCATAGTGCCCAGACCCGCAGTGCTTAAGATCGCACCTACACCCGCCCATCTCGGGTTATCCCTGCTGTCTCTCTGCTCTTCATAGTGCCCAGACCCGCCGTCCTTAAGATCGCACGTACACCCGCCCATCTCGGGTTATCCCTGCTGTCTCTCTGCTCTTCATAGCGCCCAGACCCGCCGTCCTTAAGATCGCACCTACACCCGCCCATCTCGGGTTATCCCTGATGTCTATCTGCTCTTCATAGCGCCCAGACCCGCCGTGCTTAAGATAGCACCTACACCAGCCCATCTCGGGTGATCCCTGCTGTCTCTCTGCTCTTCATAGCGCCCAGACCCACTGTGCTTAAGATCGCACCTACACCCGCCCAACTCAGGTTATCCTTGATGTCTCTCTGCTGTTCATAGCGCCCAGACCCACCGTCCTTAAGATCGCGCCTACACCCGCCCATCTCGGGTTATCCCTGCTGTCTCTCTGCTCTTCATAGCGCCAGACCCACTGTCCTTAAGATCGCACCTACACCCGCCCATCTCGGGTTATCCCTGATGTCGCTCTGTGAGAGATAGCGCCCAGACCCACTGTCATTAAGATCGCACCTACACCCGCCCATCTCGGGTTATCCCTGCTGTCTCTCTGCTCTTCATAGCGCCCAGACCCACCTTCCTTAAGATCGCACCTACACCCGCCCATCTCGGGTTATCCCTGCTGTCTCTCTGCTCTTCATAGCGCCCAGACCCACTGTCCTTAAGATCGCACCTACACCCGCCCATCTCGGAATATCCCTGCTGTCTCTCTGCTATTCATAGCGCCCACACCCACTGTCCTTAAGATCGCACCTACACCTGCCCATCTCGGTTTATCCCTGCTGTCTCTCTGCTGTTCATAGCGCCCAGACCCGCCGTGCTTAAGATCACACCTACACCCGCCCATCTCGGGTTATCCCTGCTGTTTCCCTGCTCTTCATAGCGCCCAGACCCGCCATCCTTAATATCGCACCTACACCCGCCCATCTCGGGTTATTCCTGCTGTGCCTGTGCTCTTCATAGCGCCCAGACCCGCCGTCCTTAAGATCGAACCTACACCCGCCCATCTCGGGTTATCCCTGCTGTCTCTCTGCTCTTCATAGCGCCCAGACCCGCCGTCCTTAAGATCGCACCTACACCCGCCCATCTCGGGTTATCCCTGCTGTCTCTCTGCTCTTCATAGCGCCCAGACCCGCTGTCCTTAGGATCGCACCTACACACGCCCATGTCGGGTTATCCCTGCTGTCTCTCTGCTCTTCATAGCGCCCAGACCCGCCGTCCTTAAGATCGCACCTACACCCGCCCATCTCGGGTTATCCCTGCTGTCTCTCTGCTCTTCATAGCGCCCAGACCCGCGGTCCTTAGGTTCGCACCTACACCCGCCCATCTCGGGTTATCCCTGCTGTCTCTCTGCTCTTCATAGCGCCCAGACCCGCCGTCCTTAAGATCGTACCTACACCCGCCCATCTCGGGTGATCCCTGCTGTCTCTCTGCTCTTCATAGCGCCCAGACCCGCCGTCCTTAAGATCGCACATACACCCGCCCATCTCAGGTTATCCCTGCTGTCTCTCTGCTCTTCATAGCGCGCAGACCCACTGTCCTTAAGATCGCACCTACATCTGCCCATCCTGGGTTATCCCTGCTGTCTCTCTGCTCTTCATAGCGCCCAGACCCGCCGTGCTTAAGATAGCACCTACACCAGCCCATCTCGGTTTATCCCTGATGTCTCTCTGCTCTTCATAGCGCCCAGACCCGCCGTGCTTAAGATCGCACCTACACCCGCCCATCTCGGGTTATCCCTGCTGTCTTTCTGCTCTTCATAGCGCCCAGACCCACTGTGCTTAAGATCGCACCTACACCCGCCCATCTCGGGTTATCCCTGCTGTCTCTCTGCTCTTCATAGCGCCCAGACACACCATGCTTAAGATCGCACCTACACCCGCCCATCTCAGGTTATCCTTGATGTCTCTCTGCTGTTCATAGCGCCCAGACCCACCGTCCTTAAGATCGCGCCTACACCCGCCCATCTCGGGTTATCCCTGCTGTCTCTCTGCTCTTCATAGCGCCAGACCCACTGTCCTTAAGATCGCACCTACACCCGCCCATCTCGGGTTATCCCTGATGTCGCTCTGTGAGAGATAGCGCCCAGACCCACTGTCATTAAGATCAACCTACACCCGCCCATCTCGGGTTATCCCTGCTGTCTCTCTGCTCTTCATAGCGCCCAGACCCACCTTCCTTAAGATCGCACCTACACCCGCCCATCTCGGGTTATCCCTGCTGTCTCTCTGCCCTTCATAGCGCCCAGACCCACCGTCCTTAAGATCGCACCTACACCCGCCCATCTCGGGTTATCCCTGCTGTCTCTCTGCTCTTCATAGCGCCCACACCCACTGTCCTTAAGATCGCACCTACACCTGCCCATCTCGAGTTATCCCTGATGTCTCTCTGCTCTTCACAGCGCCCAGACCCACTGTCCTTAGGATTGCACCTACACCCGTCCATCTCGGGTAATCCCTGCTGTCTCTCTGCTCTTCACAGTGCCCTGACCCACCGTGCTTAAGATCGCACCTACTCCCGCCAATCTCAGGTTATCCCTGCTGTCTCTCTGCTCTTCATAGTGGCCAGACCCACCGTCCTTAAGATCGCACCTACACCCGCCCATCTCGGGTTATCCCTGCTGTCTCTCTGCTCTTCATAGCGCCCAGACACACTGTGCTTAAGATCGCACCTACACCCACCCATCTCGGGTTATCCCTGCTGTCTCTCTCCTCTTCATAGCGCCCAGACCCACTGTGCTTAAGATCGCACCTACACCCGCCCATCTCGGGTTATCCCTGATGTCTCTCTGCTCTTCATAGCGCCCAGACCCACCGTGCTTAAGATCGCACCTACACCCTCCCATCTCGGGATATCCCTGCTGTCTCTCTGCTCTTCATAGCGGCTAGACCCACCGTGCTTAAGATCGCACCTACACCCGCCCATCTCGGGTTATCCCTGATGTCTCTCTCCTCTTCAAAGCGCCCAGACCCACCGTGCTTAAGATCGCACCTACACCCGCCCATCTCGGGTTATCCCTGCTTTCTCTCTGCTCTTCATAGCGCCCAAACCCACCGTGCTTAAGATCGCACCTACACCCACCCATCTCGGGTTATCCCTGCTGTCTCTGCTCTTCATAGCGCCCAGACCCACCGTTCTTAAGATCTCACCTACACCCGCCCATCTCGGGTTATCCCTGCTGTCTCTCTGCTCTTCATAGCGCCTAGACCCACCGTGCTTAAGATCGAACCTACACCTGCCCATCTCGGGTTATCCCTGCTGTCTCTCTGCTCTTCATAGCGCCTAGACCCAACGTCCTTAAGATCGCACCTACACCAGCCCATCCCGGGTTATCCCTGCTGTGTCTCTGCTCTTCATAGCGCCCAGACCCACCGTCCTTAAGATCGCATCTACACCCACCCATCTTGGGTTATCCCTGCTGTCTCTCTGCTCTTCATAGCGCCCAGATCCACCGTCCTTAAGATAGCACCTACTCCCGTCCATCTCGGGTTACCCCTGCTGTCTCTCTGCTCTTCATAGCGGCCAGACCCACTGTGCTTAAGATCGCACCTACACCCACCCATCTCGGGGTATCCCTGATGTCTCTCTGCTCTTCATAGCGCCCAGACCCACCGTGCTTAAGATCGCACCTACACCCGCCCATCTCGGGTTATCCCTGCTGTCTCTCTGCTCTTCATAGCGCCCAGACCCACCGTCCTTAAGATCACACCGACACCACGCATCTCGGGTTATCCCTGCTGTGTCTCTGCTCTTCATAGCGCCCAGACCCACTGTCCTTAAGATCGCACCTACACCCGCCCATCTCGGAATATCCCTGCTGTCTCTCTGCTATTCATAGCGCCCACACCCACTGTCCTTAAGATCGCACCTACACCTGCCCATCTCAGTTTATCCCTGCTGTCTCTCTGCTGTTCATAGCGCCCAGACCCGCCGTGCTTAAGATCACACCTACACCCGCCCATCTCGGGTTATCCCTGCTGTTTCCCTGCTCTTCATAGCGCCCAGACCCGCCATCCTTAAGATCGCACCTACACCCGCCCATCTCGGGTTATTCCTGCTGTGCCTGTGCTCTTCATAGCGCCCAGACCCGCCGTCCTTAAGATCGCACCTACACCCGCCCATCTCGGGTTATCCCTGCTGTCTCTCTGCTCTTCATAGCGCCCAGACCCGCCGTCCTTAAGATCGCACCTACACCCGCCCATCTCGGGTTATCCCTGCTGTCTCTCTGCTCTTCCTAGCGCCCAGACCCGCTGTCCTTAGGATCGCACCTACACCCGCCCATGTCGGGTTATCCCTGCTGTCTCTCTGCTCTTCATAGCGCCCAGACCCGCCGTGCTTAAGATCGCACCTACACCCGCCCATCTCGGGTTATCCCTGCTGTCTCTCTGCTCTTCATAGCGCCCAGACCCGCGGTCCTTAGGATCGCACCTACACCCGTCCATCTCGGGTTATCCCTGCTGTCTCTCTGCTCTTCATAGCGCCCAGACCCGCCGTCCTTAAGATCGTACCTACACCCGCCCATCTCGGGTGATCCCTGCTGTCTCTCTGCTCTTCATAGCGCCCAGACCCGCTGTCCTTAAGATCGCACCTACATCTGCACATCCTGGGTTAGTCCTGCTGTCTCTCTGCTCTTCATAGCGCCCAGACCCGCCGTGCTTAAGATAGCACCTACACCAGCCCATCTCGGTTTATCCCTGATGTCTCTCTGCTCTTCATAGCGCCCAGACCCGCCGTGCTTAAGATCGCACCTACACCCGCCCATCTCGGGTTATCCCTGCTGTCTTTCTGCTCTTCATAGCGCCCAGACCCACTGTGCTTAAGATCGCACCTACACCCGCCCATCTCGGGTTATCCCTGCTGTCTCTCTGCTCTTCATAGCGCCCAGACACACCGTGCTTAAGATCGCACCTACACCCGCCCATCTCAGGTTATCCTTGATGTCTCTCTGCTGTTCATAGCGCCCAGACCCACCGTCCTTAAGATCGCGCCTACACCCGCCCATCTCGGGTTATCCCTGCTGTCTCTCTGCTCTTCATAGCGCCAGACCCACTGTCCTTAAGATCGCACCTACACCCGCCCATCTCGGGTTATCCCTGATGTCGCTCTGTGAGAGATAGCGCCCAGACCCACTGTCATTAAGATCAACCTACACCCGCCCATCTCGGGTTATCCCTGCTGTCTCTCTGCTCTTCATAGCGCCCAGACCCACCTTCCTTTAGATCGCACCTACACCCGCCCATCTCGGGTTATCCCTGCTGTCTCTCTGCTCTTCATAGCGCCCAGACCCACCGTCCTTAAGATCGCACCTACACCCGCCCATCTCGGGTTATCCCTGCTGTCTCTCTGCTCTTCATAGCGCCCACACCCACTGTCCTTAAGATCGCACCTACACCTGCCCATCTCGAGTTATCCCTGATGTCTCTCTGCTCTTCACAGCGCCCAGACCCACTGTCCTTAGGATTGCACCTACACCCGTCCATCTCGGGTAATCCCTGCTGTCTCTCTGCTCTTCACAGCGCCCTGACCCACCGTGCTTAAGATCGCACCTACTCCCGCCAATCTCAGGTTATCCCTGCTGTCTCTCTGCTCTTCATAGTGGCCAGACCCACCGTCCTTAAGATCGCACCTACACCCGCCCATCTCGGGTTATCCCTGCTGTCTCTCTGCTCTTCATAGCGCCCAGACACACTGTGCTTAAGATCGCACCTACACCCACCCATCTCGGGTTATCCCTGCTGTCTCTCTGCTCTTCATAGCGCCCAGACCCACTGTGCTTAAGATCGCACCTACACCCGCCCATCTCGGGTTATCCCTGATGTCTCTCTGCTCTTCATAGCGCCCAGACCCACCGTGCTTTAGATCGCACCTACACCCTCCCATCTCGGGATATCCCTGCTGTCTCTCTGCTCTTCATAGCGGCTAGACCCACCGTGCTTAAGATCGCACCTACACCCGCCCATCTCGGGTTATCCCTGATGTCTCTCTGCTCTTCATAGCGCCCAGACCCACCGTTCTTAAGATCGCACCTACACCCGCCCATCTCGGGTTATCCCTGCTTTCTCTCTGCTCTTCATAGCGCCCAAACCCACTGTGCTTAAGATCGCACCTACACCCACCCATCTCGGGTTATCCCTGCTGTCTCTGCTCTTCATAGCGCCCAGACCCACCGTTCTTAAGATCGCACCTACACCCGCCCATCTCGGGTTATCCCTGCTGTCTCTCTGCTCTTCACAGCGCCCAGACGCGCCGTGCTTAAGATCGCACCTACACCTGCCCATCTCGGTTTATCCCTGCTGTCTCTCTGCTCTTCATAGCGCCGTGCTTAAGATCGCACCTACACCCGCCCATCTCGGGTTATCCCTGCTGTCTCTCTGCTCTTCATAGCGCCCAGACCCGCCGTGCTTAAGATCGCACCTACACCCGCCCATCTCGGTTTATCCCTGCTGTCTCTCTGCTCTTCATAGCGCCCAGACCCGCCGTGCTTAAGATCGCGCCTACACCCGCCCATCTCGGGTTATCCCTGCTGTCTCTCTGTTCTTCATAGCGCCCAGACCCGCTGACCTTAAGATTGCACCTACACCTGCCCATCTCGGGTTATCCCTGATGTCTCTCTGCTCTTCATAGTGCCCAGACCCGCCGTCCTTAAGATCGCACCTACACCCGCCCATCTCGGGTTATTCCTGCTGTCTCTCTGCTCTTCATAGCGCCCAGACCCGCCGTCCTTAAGATCGCACCTACATCTGCCCATCTCGGGTTATCCCTGCTATCTCTCTGCTCTTCATAGCGCCCAGACCCGCTGTCCTTAGGATCGCACCTACACCCGCCCATGTCGGGTTATCCCTGCTGTCTCTCTACTCTTCATATCTCCCAGACCCGCCGTGCTTAAGATCGCGCCTACACCCGCCCATCTCGGGTTATCCCTGCTGTCTCTCTGCTCTTCATAGCGCCCAGACCCGCTGTCCTAAGGATCGCACCTACACCCGCCCATGTCGGGTAATCCCTGCTGTCTCTCTGCTCTTCATAGCGCCCAGACCCGCACTCCTTAAGATCGCACCTACACCCGCCCATCTCGGGTTATCCCTGCTGTCTCTCTGCTCTTCATAGCGCCCAGACCCGCCATCCTTAAGATCGCACCTACACCCGCCCATCTCGGGTTATCCCTGCTGTCTCTCTGCTCTTCATAGCTCGCAGACCCACCGTCCTTAAGATCGCACCTACATCCGCCCATCTCGGGTTATCCCTGCTGTCTCTCTGCTCTTCATAGCGCCCAGACCCACCGTCCTTAAGATCGCACCTACACCCGCCCATCTCGAGTTATCCCTGCTGTCTCTCTGCTCTTCATAGCGCCCAGACCCACCGTCCTTAAGATCGCACGTACATCCGCCCATCTCGGGTTATCCCTGCTGTCTCTCTGCACTTCATAGCGCCCAGACCCGCCGTCTTTAAGATCGCACCTATTCCCGCCCATCTTGGGTTATCCCTGATGTCTATCTGCTCTTCATAGCGCCCAGACCCGCCGTGCTTAAGATAGCACCTACACCAGCCCATCTCGGGTGATCCCTGCTGTCTCTCTGCTCTTCATAGCACCCAGACCCACTGTGCTTAAGATCACACCTACACCCGCCCATCTCGGGTTATCCCTGCTGTCTCTCTGCTCTTCATAGCGCCCAGACCCACTGTGCTTAAGATCGCACCTACACCCGCCCATCTCGGGTTATCCCTTCTGTCTCTCTGCTCTTCATAGCGCCCAGACCCGCCGTGCTTAAGATCGCACCTACACCCGCCCATCTCAGGTTATCCTTGATGTCTCTCTGCTGTTCATAGCGCCCAGACCCACCGTCCTTAAGATCGCGCCTACACCCGCCCATCTCGGGTTATCCCTGCTGTCTCTCTGCTCTTCATAGCGCCAGACCCACTGTCCTTAAGATCGCACCTACACCCGCCCATCTCGGGTTATCCCTGATGTCACTCTGTGAGAGATAGCGCCCAGACCCACTGTTATTAAGATCGCACCTACACCCGCCCATCTCGGGTTATCACTGCTGTCTCTCTGCTCTTCATAGCGCCCAGACCCACCTTCCTTAAGATCGCACCTACACCCGCCCATCTTGGGTTATCCCTGCTGTCTCTCTGCTCTTCATAGCGCCCAGACCCACTGTCCTTAAGATCGCACCTACACCCGCCCATCTCGGGTTATCCCTGCTGTCTCTCTGCTATTCATAGCGCCCACGCCCACTGTCCTTAAGATCGCACCTACACCTGCCCATCTCGGTTTATCCCTGCTGTCTCTCTGCTCTTCATAGCTCCCATACCCGCCGTGCTTAAGATCGCACCTACACCCGCCCATCTCGGGTTATCCCTGCTGTTTCCCTGCTCTTCATAGCGCCCAGACCCGCCGTCCTTAAGATCGCACCTACACCCGCCCATCTCGGGTTATTCCTGCTGTCTCTGTGCTCTTCATAGCGCCCAGACCCGCCGTCCTTAAGATCGCACCTACACCCGCCCATCTCGGGTTATCCCTGCTGTCTCTCTGCTCTTCATAGCGCCCAGACCCGCCGTCCTTAAGATCGCACCTACACCCGCCCATCTTGGGTTATCCCTGCTGTCTCTCTGCTCTTCATAGCGCCCAGACCCACCGTCCTTAAGATCACACCTACACCCGCCCATCTCAGGTTATCCCTGCTGTCTCTCTGCTCTTCCTAGCGCCCAGACCCGCTGTCCTTAGGATCGCACCTACACCCGCCCATGTCGGGTTATCCCTGCTGTCTCTCTGCTCTTCATAGCGCCCAGACCCGCCGTCCTTAAGATCGCACCTACACCCGCCCATCTCGGGTTATCCCTGATGTCTATCTGCTCTTCATAGCGCCCAGACCCGCCGTGCTTAAGATAGCACCTACACCAGCCCATCTCGGGTGATCCCTGCTGTCTCTCTGCTCTTCATAGCGCCCAGACCCACTGTGCTTAAGATCGCACCTACACCCGCCCAACTCAGGTTATCCTTGATGTCTCTCTGCTGTTCATAGCGCCCAGACCCACCGTCCTTAAGATCGCGCCTACACCCGCCCATCTCGGGTTATCCCTGCTGTCTCTCTGCTCTTCATAGCGCCAGACCCACTGTCCTTAAGATCGCACCTACACCCGCCCATCTCGGGTTATCCCTGATGTCGCTCTGTGAGAGATAGCGCCCAGACCCACTGTCATTAAGATCGCACCTACACCCGCCCATCTCGGGTTATCCCTGCTATCTCTCTGCTCTTCATAGCGCCCAGACCCACCTTCCTTAAGATCGCACCTACACCCGCCCATCTCGGGTTATCCCTGCTGTCTCTCTGCTCTTCATAGCGCCCAGACCCACTGTCCTTAAGATCGCACCTACACCCGCCCATCTCGGAATATCCCTGCTGTCTCTCTGCTATTCATAGCGCCCACACCCACTGTCCTTAAGATCGCACCTACACCTGCCCATCTCGGTTTATTCCTGCTGTCTCTCTGCTGTTCATAGCACCCAGACCCGCCGTGCTTAAGATCACACCTACACCCGCCCATCTCGGGTTATCCCTGCTGTTTCCCTGCTCTTCATAGCGCCCAGACCCGCCATCCTTAAGATCGCACCTACACCCGCCCATCTCGGGTTATTCCTGCTGTGCCTGTGCTCTTCATAGCGCCCAGACCCGCCGTCCTTAAGATCGCACCTACACCCGCCCATCTCGGGTTATCCCTGCTGTCTCTCTGCTCTTCATAGCGCCCAGACCCGCCGTCCTTAAGATCGCACCTACACCCGCCCATCTCGGGTTATCCCTGCTGTCTCTCTGCTCTTCATAGCGCCAGACCCACTGTCCTTAAGATCGCACCTACACCCGCCCATCTCGGGTTATCCCTGATGTCGCTCTGTGAGAGATAGCGCCCAGACCCACTGTTATTAAGATCGCACCTACACCCGCCCATCTCGGGTTATCACTGCTGTCTCTCTGCTCTTCATAGCGCCCAGACCCACCTTCCTTAAGATCGCACCTACACCCGCCCATCTTGGGTTATCCCTGCTGTCTCTCTGCTCTTCATAGCGCCCAGACCCACTGTCCTTAAGATCGCACCTACACCCGCCCAATTCGGGTTATCACTGCTGTCTCTCTGCTATTCATAGCGCCCACACCCACTGTCCTTAAGATCGCACCTACACCTGCCCATCTCGGTTTATCCCTGCTGTCTCTCTGCCCTTCATAGCGCCCATACCCGCCGTGCTTAAGATCGCACCTACACCCGCCCATCTCGGGTTATTCCTGCTGTCTCTGTGCTCTTCATAGCGCCCAGACCCGCCGTCCTTAAGATCGCACCTACACCCGCCCATCTCGGGTTATCCCTGCTGTCTCTCTGCTCTTCATAGCGCCCAGACCCGCTGTCCTTAAGATCGCACCTACACCCGCCCATGTCGGGTTATCCCTTCTGTCTCTCTACTCTTCATATCTCCCAGACCCGCCGTGCTTAAGATCGCGCCTACACCCGCCCATCTCGGGTTATCCCTGCTGTCTCTCTGCTCTTCATAGCGCCCAGACCCGCTGTCCTTAGGATCGCACCTACACCCGCCCATGTCGGGTAATCCCTGCTGTCTCTCTGCTCTTCATAGCGCCCAGACCCGCAGTCCTTAAGATCGCACCTACACCCGCCCATCTCGGGTTATCCCTGCTGTCTCTCTGCTCTTCATAGCGCCCAGACCCGCCATCCTTAAGATCGCACCTACACCCGCCCATCTCGGGTTATCCCTGCTGTCTCTCTGCTCTTCATAGCTCGCAGACCCACCGTCCTTAAGATCGCACTACATCCGCCCATCTCGGGTTATCCCTGCTGTCTCTCTGCTCTTCGTAGCGCCCAGACCCACCGTCCTTAAGATCGCACCTACACCCGCCCATCTCGGGTTATCCCTGCTGTCTCTCTGCTCTTCATAGCGCCCAGACCCACCGTCCTTAAGATCGCACGTACATCCGCCCATCTCGGGTTATCCCTGCTGTCTCTCTGCTCTTCGTAGCGCCCAGACCCGCCGTCCTTAAGATCGCACCTACTCCCGCCCATCTCGGGTTATCCCTGATGTCTATCTGCTCTTCATAGCGCCCAGACCCGCCGTGCTTAAGATAGCACCTACACCAGCCCATCTCGGGTGATCCCTGCTGTCTCTCTGCTCTTCATAGCACCCAGACCCACTGTGCTTAAGATCGCACCTACACCCGCCCATCTCAGGTTATCCTTGATGTCTCTCTGCTGTTCATAGCGCCCAGACCCGCCGTCCTTAATATCGCACCTACACCCGCCCATCTTGGGTTATTCCTGCTGTCTTTGTGCTCTTCATAGCGCCCAGACCCGCCGTCCTTAAGATCGCACCTACACCCGCCCATCTCGGGTTATCCCTGCTGTCTCTCTGCTCTTCATAGCGCCCAGACCCGCCGTCCTTAAGATCGCACCTACACCCGCCCATCTCGGGTTATCCCTGCTGTCTCTCTGCTCTTCATAGCGCCCAGACCCACCGTCCTTAAGATCACACCTACACCCGCCCATCTCAGGTTATCCCTGCTGTCTCTCTGCTCTTCCTAGCGCCCAGACCCGCTCTCCTTAGGATCGCACCTACACCCGCCCATGTCGGGTTATCCCTGCTGTCTCTCTGCTCTTCATAGCGCCCAGACCCGCCGTGCTTAAGATCGCACCTACACCCGCCCATCTCAGGTTATCCCTGCTGTCTCTCTGCTCTTCATAGCGCCCAGACCCGCCGTCCTTAAGATCGCACTTACACCCGCCCATCTCGGGTTATCCCTGATGTCTATCTCCTCTTCATAGCGCCCAGACCCGCCGTGCTTAATATAGCACCTACACCAGCCCATCTCGGGTGATCCCTGCTGTCTCTCTGCTCTTCATAGCGCCCAGACCCACTGTGCTTAAGATCGCACCTACACCCGCCCAACTCAGGTTATCCTTGATGTCTCTCTGCTGTTCATAGCGCCCAGACCCACCGTCCTTAAGATCGCGCCTACACCCGCCCATCTCGGGTTATCCCTGCTGTCTCTCTGCTCTTCATAGCGCCAGACCCACTGTCCTTAAGATCGCACCTACACCCGCCCATCTCGGGTTATCCCTAATGTCGCTCTGTGAGAGATAGCGCCCAGACCCACTGTCATTAAGATCGCACCTACACCCGCCCATCTCGGGTTATTCCTGCTGTCTCTCTGCTCTTCATAGCGCCCAGACCCACCTTCCTTAAGATCGCACCTACACCCGCCCATCTCGGGTTATTCCTGCTGTCTCTCTGCTCTTCATAGCGCCCAGACCCACCTTCCTTAAGATCGCACCTACACCCGCCCATCTCGGAATATCCCTGCTGTCTCTCTGCTATTCATAGCGCCCAGACCCGCCGTGCTTAAGATCACACCTACACCCGCCCATCTCGGGTTATCCCTGCTGTCTCTCTGCTCTTCATAGCGCCCAGACCCGCCATCCTTAAGATCGCACCTACACCCGCCCATCTTGGGTTATCCCTGCTGTCTCTCTGCTCTTCATAGCGCCAGACCCACTTTCCTTAAGATCGCACCTACACCCGCCCATCTCGGGTTATCCCTGATGTCGCTCTGTGAGAGATAGCGCCCAGACCCACTGTTATTAAGATCGCACCTACACCCGCCCATCTCGGGTTATCACTGCTGTCTCTCTGCTCTTCATAGCGCCCAGACCCACCTTCCTTAAGATCGCACCTACACCCGCCCATCTTGGGTTATCCCTGCTGTCTCTCTGCTCTTCATAGCGCCCAGACCCACTGTCCTTAAGATCGCACCTACACCCGCCCATCTCGGGTTATCCCTGCTGTCTCTCTGCTATTCATAGCGCCCACACCCACTGTCCTTAAGATCGCACCTACACCTGCCCATCTCGGTTTATCCCTGCTGTCTCTCTGCTCTTCATAGCGCCCAGACCCGCCGTGCTTAAGATCGCACCTACACCCGCCCATCTCGGGTTATCCCTGCTGTTTCCCTGCTCTTCATAGCGCCCAGACCCGCCGTCCTTAAGATCGCACCTACACCCGCCCATCTCGGGTTATCCCTGCTGTCTCTCTGCTCTTCATAGCGCCCAGACCCGCCGTCCTTAAGATCGCACCTACACCCGCCCATCTCGGGTTATCCCTGCTGTCTCTCTGCTCTTCATAGCGCCCAGACCCGCCGTCCTTAAGATCGCACCTACACCCGCCCATCTCGGGTTATCCCTGCTGTCTCTCTGCTCTTCATAGCGCCCAGACCCGCCGTCCTTAAGATCGCACCTACACCCGCCCATCTCGGGTTATCCCTGCTGTCTCTCTGCTCTTCATAGCGCCCAGACCCACTGTGCTTAAGATCGCACCTACACCCGCCCATCTCGGGTTATCCCTGCTGTCTCTCTGCTCTTCATAGCGCCCAGACCCACTGTCCTTAAGATCGCACCTACACCCGCCCATCTCGGGTTATCCCTGCTGTCTCTCTGCTCTTCATAGCGCCCAGACCCGCCGTCCTTAAGATCGCACCTACACCCGCCCATCTCGGGTTATCCCTGCTGTCTCTCTGCTCTTCATAGCGCCCAGACCCGCCGTCCTTAAGATCGCACCTACACCCGCCCATCTCGGGTTATCCCTGCTGTCTCTCTGCTCTTCATAGCGCCCAGACCCGCCGTCCTTAAGATCGCACCTACACCCGCCCATCTCGGGTTATCCCTGCTGTCTCTCTGCTCTTCATAGCGCCCAGACCCGCCGTCCTTAAGATCGCACCTACACCCGCCCATCTCGGGTTATCCCTGCTGTCTCTCTGCTCTTCATAGCGCCCAGACCCACCGTCCTTAAGATCGCACCTACACCCGCCCATCTCGGGTTATCCCTGCTGTCTCTCTGCTCTTCATAGCGCCCAGACCCGCCGTCCTTAAGATCGCACCTACACCCGCCCATCTCGGGTTATCCCTGCTGTCTCTCTGCTCTTCATAGCGCCCAGACCCGCCGTCCTTAAGATCGCACCTACACCCGCCCATCTCGGGTTATCCCTGCTGTCTCTCTGCTCTTCATAGCGCCCAGACCCGCCGTCCTTAAGATCGCACCTACACCCGCCCATCTCGGGTTATCCCTGCTGTCTCTCTGCTCTTCATAGCGCCCAGACCCACTGTGCTTAAGATCGCACCTACACCCGCCCAACTCAGGTTATCCTTGATGTCTCTCTGCTGTTCATAGCGCCCAGACCCACCGTCCTTAAGATCGCGCCTACACCCGCCCATCTCGGGTTATCCCTGCTGTCTCTCTGCTCTTCATAGCGCCAGACCCACTGTCCTTAAGATCGCACCTACACCCGCCCATCTCGGGTTATCCCTGATGTCGCTCTGTGAGAGATAGCGCCCAGACCCACTGTCATTAAGATCGCACCTACACCCGCCCATCTCGGGTTATCCCTGCTGTCTCTCTGCTCTTCATAGCGCCCAGACCCACCTTCCTTAAGATCGCACCTACACCCGCCCATCTCGGGTTATCCCTGCTGTCTCTCTGCTCTTCATAGCGCCCAGACCCACTGTCCTTAAGATCGCACCTACACCCGCCCATCTCGGGTTATCCCTGCTGTCTCTCTGCTATTCATAGCGCCCACACCCACTGTCCTTAAGATCGCACCTACACCTGCCCATCTCGGTTTATCCCTGCTGTCTCTCTGCTGTTCATAGCGCCCAGACCCGCCGTGCTTAAGAGCACACCTACACCCGCCCATCTCGGGTTATCCCTGCTGTTTCCCTGCTCTTCATAGCACCCAGACCCGCCGTCCTTAAGATCGCACCTACACCCGCCCATCTCGGGTTATTCCTGCTGTCACTGTGCTCTTCATAGCGCCCAGACCCGCCATCCTTAAGATCGCACCTACACCAGCCCATCTCGGGTTATCCCTGCTGTCTCTCTGCTCTTCATAGCGCCCAGACCCGCCGTCCTTAAGATCGCACCTACACCCGCCCATCTCGGGTTATCCCTGCTGTCTCTCTGCTCTTCATAGCGCCAAGACCCACTGTCGTTAAGATCGCACCTACACCCGCCCATCTTGGGTTATCCCTGATGTCTCTCTGCTCTTCATAGCGCCCAGACCCACTGTCCTTAAGATCGCACCTACACCCGCCCATCTCGGGATATCCCTGATGTCTCTCTGCTATTCATAGCGCCCAGACCCAACGTCCTTAAGATCGCACCTACACCCGCCCATCTCGGGTTATCCCTGCTGTCTCTCTGCTCTTCATAGCGCCCAGACCCACTGTCCTTAAGATCGCACCTACACCCGCCCATCTCGGGTTATCCCTGCTGTCTCTCTGCTCTTCATAGCGCCCAGACCCACTGTCCTTAAGATCGCACCTACACCCGCCCATCTCGGGTTATCCCTGCTGTCTCTCTGCTCTTCATAGCGCCCAGACCCGCCGTGCTTAAGATCGCACCTACACCCGCCCATCTCGGGTTATCCCTGCTGTCTCTCTGCTCTTCATAGCGCCCAGACCCGCCGTCCTTAAGATCGCACCTACACCCGCCCATCTCGGGTTATCCCTGCTGTCTCTCTGCTCTTCATAGCGCCCAGACCCGCTGTCCTTAAGATCGCACCTACACCCGCCCATCTCGGGTTATCCCTGCTGTCTCTCTGCTCTTCATAGCGCCCAGACCCGCCGTGCTTAAGATCGCACCTACACCCGCCCATCTCGGGTTATCCCTGCTGTCTCTCTGCTCTTCATAGCGCCCAGACCCGCCGTCCTTAAGATCGCACCTACACCCGCCCATCTCGGGTTATCCCTGCTGTCTCTCTGCTCTTCATAGCGCCCAGACCCGCCGTCCTTAAGATCGCACCTACACCCGCCCATCTCGGGTTATCCCTGCTGTCTCTCTGCTCTTCATAGCGCCCAGACCCACCGTCCTTAAGATCGCACCTACACCCGCCCATCTCGGGTTATCCCTGCTGTCTCTCTGCTCTTCATAGCGCCCAGACCCACCGTCCTTAAGATCGCACCTACACCCGCCCATCTCGGGTTATCCCTGCTGTCTCTCTGCTCTTCATAGCGCCCAGACCCACCGTCCTTAAGATCGCACCTACACCCGCCCATCTCGGGTTATCCCTGCTGTCTCTCTGCTCTTCATAGCGCCCAGACCCACCGTCCTTAAGATCGCACCTACACCCGCCCATCTCGGGTTATCCCTGCTGTCTCTCTGCTCTTCATAGCGCCCAGACCCGCCGTCCTTAAGATCGCACCTACACCCGCCCATCTCGGGTTATCCCTGCTGTCTCTCTGCTCTTCATAGCGCCCAGACCCGCCGTGCTTAAGATCGCACCTACACCCGCCCATCTCGGGTTATCCCTGCTGTCTCTCTGCTCTTCATAGCGCCCAGACCCACTGTGCTTAAGATCGCACCTACACCCGCCCATCTCGGGTTATCCCTGCTGTCTCTCTGCTCTTCATAGCGCCCAGACCCGCCGTCCTTAAGATCGCACCTACACCCGCCCATCTCGGGTTATCCCTGCTGTCTCTCTGCTCTTCATAGCGCCCAGACCCGCCGTCCTTAAGATCGCACCTACACCCGCCCATCTCGGGTTATCCCTGCTGTCTCTCTGCTCTTCATAGCGCCCAGACCCGCCGTCCTTAAGATCGCACCTACACCCGCCCATCTCGGGTTATCCCTGCTGTCTCTCTGCTCTTCATAGCGCCCAGACCCGCCGTCCTTAAGATCGCACCTACACCCGCCCATCTCGGGTTATCCCTGCTGTCTCTCTGCTCTTCATAGCGCCCAGACCCGCCGTCCTTAAGATCGCACCTACACCCGCCCATCTCGGGTTATCCCTGCTGTCTCTCTGCTCTTCATAGCGCCCAGACCCGCCGTGCTTAAGATCGCACCTACACCCGCCCATCTCGGGTTATCCCTGCTGTCTCTCTGCTCTTCATAGCGCCCAGACCCGCCGTCCTTAAGATCGCACCTACACCCGCCCATCTCGGGTTATCCCTGCTGTCTCTCTGCTCTTCATAGCGCCCAGACCCGCCGTCCTTAAGATCGCACCTACACCCGCCCATCTCGGGTTATCCCTGCTGTCTCTCTGCTCTTCATAGCGCCCAGACCCGCCGTCCTTAAGATCGCACCTACACCCGCCCATCTCGGGTTATCCCTGCTGTCTCTCTGCTCTTCATAGCGCCCAGACCCACCGTCCTTAAGATCGCACCTACACCCGCCCATCTCGGGTTATCCCTGCTGTCTCTCTGCTCTTCATAGCGCCCAGACCCACCGTCCTTAAGATCGCACCTACACCCGCCCATCTCGGGTTATCCCTGCTGTCTCTCTGCTCTTCATAGCGCCCAGACCCACCGTCCTTAAGATCGCACCTACACCCGCCCATCTCGGGTTATCCCTGCTGTCTCTCTGCTCTTCATAGCGCCCAGACCCACCGTCCTTAAGATCGCACCTACACCCGCCCATCTCGGGTTATCCCTGCTGTCTCTCTGCTCTTCATAGCGCCCAGACCCACCGTCCTTAAGATCGCACCTACACCCGCCCATCTCGGGTTATCCCTGCTGTCTCTCTGCTCTTCATAGCGCCCAGACCCGCCGTGCTTAAGATCGCACCTACACCCGCCCATCTCGGGTTATCCCTGCTGTCTCTCTGCTCTTCATAGCGCCCAGACCCGCCGTCCTTAAGATCGCACCTACACCCGCCCATCTCGGGTTATCCCTGCTGTCTCTCTGCTCTTCATAGCGCCCAGACCCACTGTCCTTAAGATCGCACCTACACCCGCCCATCTCGGGTTATCCCTGATGTCGCTCTGCTGATAGATAGCGCCCAGACCCACTGTCATTAAGATCGCACCTACACCCGCCCATCTCGGGTTATCCCTGCTGTCTCTCTGCTCTTCATAGCGCCCAGACCCACCTGTCCTTAAGATCGCACCTACACCCGCCCATCTCGGGTTATCCCTGCTGTCTCTCTGCTCTTCATAGCGCCCAGACCCACTGTCCTTAAGATCGCACCTACACCCGCCCATCTCGGGTTATCCCTGCTGTCTCTCTGCTATTCATAGCGCCCACACCCACTGTCCTTAAGATCGCACCTACACCTGCCCATCTCGGTTTATCCCTGCTGTCTCTCTGCTCTTCATAGCGCCCAGACCCGCCGTGCTTAAGATCGCACCTACACCCGCCCATCTCGGGTTATCCCTGCTGTCTCTCTGCTCTTCATAGCGCCCAGACCCGCCGTCCTTAAGATCGCACCTACACCCGCCCATCTCGGGTTATCCCTGCTGTCTCTCTGCTCTTCATAGCGCCCAGACCCGCCGTCCTTAAGATCGCACCTACACCCGCCCATCTCGGGTTATCCCTGCTGTCTCTCTGCTCTTCATAGCGCCCAGACCCGCCGTCCTTAAGATCGCACCTACACCCGCCCATCTCGGGTTATCCCTGCTGTCTCTCTGCTCTTCATAGCGCCCAGACCCGCCGTCCTTAAGATCGCACCTACACCCGCCCATCTCGGGTTATCCCTGCTGTCTCTCTGCTCTTCATAGCGCCCAGACCCGCTGTCCTTAGGATCGCACCTACACCCGCCCATGTCGGGTTATCCCTGCTGTCTCTCTGCTCTTCATAGCGCCCAGACCCGCCGTCCTTAAGATCGCACCTACACCCGCCCATCTCGGGTTATCCCTGCTGTCTCTCTGCTCTTCATAGCGCCCAGACCCGCCGTCCTTAAGATCGCACCTACACCCGCCCATCTCGGGTTATCCCTGCTGTCTCTCTGCTCTTCATAGCGCCCAGACCCGCCGTCCTTAAGATCGCACCTACACCCGCCCATCTCGGGTTATCCCTGATGTCTCTCTGCTCTTCATAGCGCCCAGACCCGCTGTGCTTAAGATCGCACCTACACCCGCCCATCTCGGGTTATCCCTGCTGTCTCTCTGCTCTTCATAGCGCCCAGACCCACTGTCCTTAAGATCGCACCTACACCCGCCCATCTCAGGTTATCCCTGATGTCTCTCTGCTGTTCATAGCGCCCAGACCCACCGTCCTTAAGATCGTACCTACACCCGCCCATCTCGGGTTATCCCTGCTATCTCTCTGCTCTTTATAGCGCCAGACCCACTGTCCTTTAGATCGCACCTACACCCGCCCATCTCGGGTTATCCCTGATGTCGCTCTGCTGAGAGATAGCGCCCAGACCCACTGTCATTAAGATCGCACCTACACCCGCCCATCTCGGGTTATCCCTGCTGTCTCTCTGCTCTTCATAGCGCCCAGACCCACCTGTCCTTAAGATCGCACCTACACCCGCCCATCTCGGGTTATCCCTGCTGTCTCTCTGCTCTTCATAGCGCCCAGACCCACTGTCCTTAAGATCGCACCTACACCTGCCCATCTCGGGTTATCCCTGCTGTCTCTCTGCTGTTCATAGTGCCCAGACGCACCGTGCTTAAGATAGCACCTACACCCGCCCATCTTGGGTTATCCCTGCTGTCTCTCTGCTCTTCATAGCGCCCAGACCCGCCGTCCTTAAGATCGCACCTACACCCGCCCATCTCGGGTTATCCCTGCTGTGCTCTCTGCTCTTCATAGCGCCCAGACCCGCCGTCCTTAAGATCGCACCTACACCCGCCCATCTCGGGTTATCCCTGCTGTCTCTCTGCTCTTCATAGCGCCCAGACCCGCCGTCCTTAAGATCGCACCTACACCCGCCCATCTCGGGTTATCCCTGCTGTCTCTCTGCTCTTCATAGCGCCCAGACCCGCTGTCCTTAAGATCGCACCTACACCCGCCCATCTCGGGTTATCCCTGCTGTCTCTCTGCTCTTCATAGCGCCCAGACCCGCCGTCCTTAAGATCGCACCTACACCCGCCCATCTCGGGTTATCCCTGCTGTCTCTCTGCTCTTCATAGCGCCCAGACCCGCGGTCCTTAGGATCGCACCTACACCCGCCCATCTCGGGTTATCCCTGCTGTCTCTCTGCTCTTCATAGCGCCCAGACCCGCCGTCCTTAAGATCGCACCTACACCCGCCCATCTCGGGTTATCCCTGCTGTCTTTCTGCTCTTCATAGCGCCCAGACCCGCCGTCCTTAAGATCGCACCTACACCCGCCCATCTCAGGTTATCCCTGCTGTCTCTCTGCTCTTCATAGCGCCCAGACCCACTGTCCTTAAGATCGCACCTACACCTGCCCATCTCTGGGTTATCCCTGCTGTCTCTCTGCTCTTCATAGCGCCCAGACCCGCCGTGCTTAAGATCGCACCTACACCAGCCCATCTCGGGTTATCCCTGATGTCTCTCTGCTCTTCATAGCGCCCAGACCCGCTGCGCTTAAGATCGCACCTACACCCCCCCATCTCGGGTTATCCCTGCTGTCTCTCTGCTCTTTATATCACCCAGACCCACTGTGATTAAGATCGCACCTACACCCGCCCATCTTGGGTTATCCCTGCTGTCTCTCTGCTCTTCATAGCGCCCAGACCCACCATGCTTAAGATCGCACCTACACCCGCCCATCTCAGGTTATCCTTGATGTCTCTCTGCTGTTCATAGCGCCCAGACCCACCGTCCTTAAGATCGCGCCTACACCCGCCCATCTCGGGTTATCCCTGCTGTCTCTCTGCTGTTCATAGCGCCCAGACCCACCGTCCTTAAGATCGCACCTACACCCGCCCATCTCGGGTTATCCCTGATGTCGCTCTGTGAGAGATAGCGCCCAGACCCACTGTCATTAAGATCGCACCTACACCCGCCCATCTCGGGTTATCCCTGCTGTCTCTCTGCTCTTCATAGCGCCCAGACCCACCTTCCTTAAGATCGCACCTACACCCGCCCATCTCGGGTTATCCCTGCTGTCTCTCTGCTCTTCATAGCGCCCAGACCCACCGTCCTTAAGATCGCACCTACACCCGCCCATCTCGGGTTATCCCTGCTGTCTCTCTGCTCTTCATAGCGCCCACACCCACTGTCCTTAAGATCGCACCTACACCTGCCCATCTCGGGTTATCCCTGATGTCTCTCTGCTCTTCATAGCGCCCAGACCCACTGTCCTTAAGATTGCACCTACACCCGTCCATCTCGGGTTATCCCTGCTGTCTCTCTGCTCTTCACAGCGCCCAGACCCACCGTGCTTAAGATCGCACCTACTCCCGCCCATCTCAGGTTATCCCTGCTGTCTCTCTGCTCTTCATAGTGGCCAGACCCACCGTCCTTAAGATCGCACCTACACCCGCCCATCTCGGGTTATCCCTGCTGTCTCTCTGCTCTTCATAGCGCCCAGACCCACTGTGCTTAAGATCGCACCTACACCCGCCCATCTCGGGTTATCCCTGCTGTCTCTCTGCTCTTCATAGCGCCCAGACCCACTGTGCTTAAGATCGCACCTACACCCGCCCATCTCGGGTTATCCCTGATGTCTCTCTGCTCTTCATAGCGCCCAGACCCACCGTGCTTAAGATCGCACCTACACCCGCCCATCTCGGGTTATCCCTGCTGTCTCTCTGCTCTTCATAGCGCCCAGACCCACCGTGCTTAAGATCGCACCTACACCCGCCCATCTCGGGTTATCCCTGCTGTCTCTCTGCTCTTCATAGCGCCCAGACCCACCGTGCTTAAGATCGCACCTACACCCGCCCATCTCGGGTTATCCCTGCTGTCTCTCTGCTCTTCATAGCGCCCAGACCCACCGTCCTTAAGATCGCACCTACACCCGCCCATCTCGGGTTATCCCTGCTGTCTCTCTGCTCTTCATAGCGCCCAGACCCACCGTGCTTAAGATCGCACCTACACCCGCCCATCTCGGGTTATCCCTGCTGTCTCTCTGCTCTTCATAGCGCCCAGACCCACCGTCCTTAAGATCGCACCTACACCCGCCCATCTCGGGTTATCCCTGCTGTCTCTCTGCTCTTCATAGCGCCCAGACCCACCGTCCTTAAGATCGCACCTACACCCGCCCATCTCGGGTTATCCCTGCTGTCTCTCTGCTCTTCATAGCGCCCAGACCCACCGTCCTTAAGATCGCACCTACACCCGCCCATCTCGGGTTATCCCTGCTGTCTCTCTGCTCTTCATAGCGCCCAGACCCACCGTGCTTAAGATCGCACCTACACCCGCCCATCTCGGGTTATCCCTGCTGTCTCTCTGCTCTTCATAGCGCCCAGACCCACCGTGCTTAAGATCGCACCTACACCCGCCCATCTCGGGTTATCCCTGCTGTCTCTCTGCTCTTCATAGCGCCCAGACCCACCGTCCTTAAGATCGCACCTACACCCGCCCATCTCGGGTTATCCCTGCTGTCTCTCTGCTCTTCATAGCGCCCAGACCCGCCGTCCTTAAGATCGCACCTACACCCGCCCATCTCGGGTTATCCCTGCTGTCTCTCTGCTCTTCATAGCGCCCAGACCCACCGTCCTTAAGATCGCACCTACACCCGCCCATCTCGGGTTATCCCTGCTGTCTCTCTGCTCTTCATAGCGCCCAGACCCGCCGTCCTTAAGATCGCACCTACACCCGCCCATCTCGGGTTATCCCTGCTGTCTCTCTGCTCTTCATAGCGCCCAGACCCGCCGTCCTTAAGATCGCACCTACACCCGCCCATCTCGGGTTATCCCTGCTGTCTCTCTGCTCTTCATAGCGCCCAGACCCGCCGTCCTTAAGATCGCACCTACACCCGCCCATCTCGGGTTATCCCTGCTGTCTCTCTGCTCTTCATAGCGCCCAGACCCGCCGTCCTTAAGATCGCACCTACACCCGCCCATCTCGGGTTATCCCTGCTGTCTCTCTGCTCTTCATAGCGCCCAGACCCGCCGTCCTTAAGATCGCACCTACACCCGCCCATCTCGGGTTATCCCTGCTGTCTCTCTGCTCTTCATAGCGCCCAGACCCGCCGTCCTTAAGATCGCACCTACACCCGCCCATCTCGGGTTATCCCTGCTGTCTCTCTGCTCTTCATAGCGCCCAGACCCGCCGTCCTTAAGATCGCACCTACACCCGCCCATCTCGGGTTATCCCTGCTGTCTCTCTGCTCTTCATAGCGCCCAGACCCGCCGTCCTTAAGATCGCACCTACACCCGCCCATCTCGGGTTATCCCTGCTGTCTCTCTGCTCTTCATAGCGCCCAGACCCGCCGTCCTTAAGATCGCACCTACACCCGCCCATCTCGGGTTATCCCTGCTGTCTCTCTGCTCTTCATAGCGCCCAGACCCGCTGTCCTTAAGATCGCACCTACACCCGCCCATCTCGGGTTATCCCTGCTGTCTCTCTGCTCTTCATAGCGCCCAGACCCGCCGTCCTTAAGATCGCACCTACACCCGCCCATCTCGGGTTATCCCTGCTGTCTCTCTGCTCTTCATAGCGCCCAGACCCGCCGTCCTTAAGATCGCACCTACACCCGCCCATCTCGGGTTATCCCTGCTGTCTCTCTGCTCTTCATAGCGCCCAGACCCACCGTCCTTAAGATCGCACCTACACCCGCCCATCTCGGGTTATCCCTGCTGTCTCTCTGCTCTTCATAGCGCCCAGACCCACCGTCCTTAAGATCGCACCTACACCCGCCCATCTCGGGTTATCCCTGCTGTCTCTCTGCTCTTCATAGCGCCCAGACCCACTGTCCTTAAGATCGCACCTACACCCGCCCATCTCGGGTTATCCCTGCTGTCTCTCTGCTCTTCATAGCGCCCAGACCCGCCGTCCTTAAGATCGCACCTACACCCGCCCATCTCGGGTTATCCCTGCTGTCTCTCTGCTCTTCATAGCGCCCAGACCCGCCGTCCTTAAGATCGCACCTACACCCGCCCATCTCGGGTTATCCCTGCTGTCTCTCTGCTCTTCATAGCGCCCAGACCCGCCGTCCTTAAGATCGCACCTACACCCGCCCATCTCGGGTTATCCCTGCTGTCTCTCTGCTCTTCATAGCGCCCAGACCCGCCGTCCTTAAGATCGCACCTACACCCGCCCATCTCGGGTTATCCCTGCTGTCTCTCTGCTCTTCATAGCGCCCAGACCCGCCGTCCTTAAGATCGCACCTACACCCGCCCATCTCGGGTTATCCCTGCTGTCTCTCTGCTCTTCATAGCGCCCAGACCCGCCGTCCTTAAGATCGCACCTACACCCGCCCATCTCGGGTTATCCCTGCTGTCTCTCTGCTCTTCATAGCGCCCAGACCCGCCGTCCTTAAGATCGCACCTACACCCGCCCATCTCGGGTTATCCCTGCTGTCTCTCTGCTCTTCATAGCGCCCAGACCCACCGTCCTTAAGATCGCACCTACACCCGCCCATCTCGGGTTATCCCTGCTGTCTCTCTGCTCTTCATAGCGCCCAGACCCACCGTCCTTAAGATCGCACCTACACCCGCCCATCTCGGGTTATCCCTGCTGTCTCTCTGCTCTTCATAGCGCCCAGACCCACCGTCCTTAAGATCGCACCTACACCCGCCCATCTCGGGTTATCCCTGCTGTCTCTCTGCTCTTCATAGCGCCCAGACCCGCCGTCCTTAAGATCGCACCTACACCCGCCCATCTCGGGTTATCCCTGCTGTCTCTCTGCTCTTCATAGCGCCCAGACCCGCTGTGCTTAAGATCGCACCTACACCCCCCCATCTCGGGTTATCCCTGCTGTCTCTCTGCTCTTCAAAGCGCCCAGACCCACTGTCCTTAAGATCGCACCTACACCCGCCCATCTCGGGTTATCCCTGCTGTCTCTCTGCTCTTTATATCACCCAGACCCACTGTGATTAAGATCGCACCTACACCCGCCCATCTTGGGTTATCCCTGCTGTCTCTCTGCTCTTCATAGCGCCCAGACCCGCCGTGCTTAAGATCGCACCTACACCCGCCCATCTCGGGTTATCCCTGCTGTCTCTCTGCTCTTCATAGCGCCCAGGCCCGCCGTCCTTAAGATCGCACCTACACCCGCCCATCTCGGGTTATCCCTGCTGTCTCTCTGCTCTTCATAGCGCCCAGACCCGCCGTCCTTAAGATCGCACCTACACCCGCCCATCTCGGGTTATCCCTGCTGTCTCTCTGCTCTTCATAGCGCCCAGACCCGCCGTCCTTAAGATCGCACCTACACCCGCCCATCTCGGGTTATCCCTGCTGTCTCTCTGCTCTTCATAGCGCCCAGACCCGCCGTCCTTAAGATCGCACCTACACCCGCCCATCTCGGGTTATCCCTGCTGTCTCTCTGCTCTTCATAGCGCCCAGACCCGCCGTCCTTAAGATCGCACCTACACCCGCCCATCTCGGGTTATCCCTGCTGTCTCTCTGCTCTTCATAGCGCCCAGACCCGCCGTCCTTAAGATCGCACCTACACCCGCCCATCTCGGGTTATCCCTGCTGTCTCTCTGCTCTTCATAGCGCCCAGACCCGCCGTCCTTAAGATCGCACCTACACCCGCCCATCTCGGGTTATCCCTGATGTCTATCTGCTCTTCATAGCGCCCAGACCCGCCGTGCTTAAGATAGCACCTACACCAGCCCATCTCGGGTGATCCCTGCTGTCTCTCTGCTCTTCATAGCGCCCAGACCCACTGTGCTTAAGATCGCACCTACACCCGCCCATCTCGGGTTATCCCTGCTGTCTCTCTGCTCTTCATAGCGCCCAGACCCACCGTCCTTAAGATCGCGCCTACACCCACCCATCTCGGGTTATCCCTGCTGTCTCTCTGCTCTTCATAGCGCCCAGACCCACTGTCCTTAAGATCGCACCTACACCCGCCCATCTCGGGTTATCCCTGATGTCGCTCTGCTGAGAGATAGCGCCCAGACCCACTGTCATTAAGATCGCACCTACACCCGCCCATCTCGGGTTATCCCTGCTGTCTCTCTGCTCTTCATAGCGCCCAGACCCACCTTCCTTAAGATCGCACCTACACCCGCCCATCTCGGGTTATCCCTGCTGTCTCTCTGCTCTTCATAGCGCCCAGACCCACTGTCCTTAAGATCGCACCTACACCCGCCCATCTCGGGATATCCCTGCTGTCTCTCTGCTATTCATAGCGCCCAGACCCACTGTCCTTAAGATCGCACCTACACCCGCCCATCTCGGGTTATCCCTGCTGTCTCTCTGCTCTTCATAGCGCCCAGACCCGCCGTGCTTAAGATCGCACCTACACCCGCCCATCTCGGGTTATCCCTGCTGTCTCTCTGCTCTTCATAGCGCCCAGACCCGCCGTCCTTAAGATCGCACCTACACCCGCCCATCTCGGGTTATCCCTGCTGTCTCTCTGCTCTTCATAGCGCCCAGACCCACCGTCCTTAAGATCGCACCTACACCCGCCCATCTCGGGTTATCCCTGCTGTCTCTCTGCTCTTCATAGCGCCCAGACCCACCGTCCTTAAGATCGCACCTACACCCGCCCATCTCGGGTTATCCCTGCTGTCTCTCTGCTCTTCATAGCGCCCAGACCCACTGTCCTTAAGATCGCACCTACACCCGCCCATCTCGGGTTATCCCTGCTGTCTCTCTGCTCTTCATAGCGCCCAGACCCACTGTCCTTAAGATCGCACCTACACCCGCCCATCTCGGGTTATCCCTGCTGTCTCTCTGCTCTTCATAGCGCCCAGACCCGCCGTCCTTAAGATCGCACCTACACCCGCCCATCTCGGGTTATCCCTGCTGTCTCTCTGCTCTTCATAGCGCCCAGACCCGCCGTCCTTAAGATCGCACCTACACCCGCCCATCTCGGGTTATCCCTGCTGTCTCTCTGCTCTTCATAGCGCCCAGACCCGCCGTCCTTAAGATCGCACCTACACCCGCCCATCTCGGGTTATCCCTGCTGTCTCTCTGCTCTTCATAGCGCCCAGACCCGCCGTCCTTAAGATCGCACCTACACCCGCCCATCTCGGGTTATCCCTGCTGTCTCTCTGCTCTTCATAGCGCCCAGACCCGCCGTCCTTAAGATCGCACCTACACCCGCCCATCTCGGGTTATCCCTGCTGTCTCTCTGCTCTTCATAGCGCCCAGACCCGCCGTCCTTAAGATCGCACCTACACCCGCCCATCTCGGGTTATCCCTGCTGTCTCTCTGCTCTTCATAGCGCCCAGACCCGCCGTGCTTAAGATCGCACCTACACCCGCCCATCTCGGGTTATCCCTGCTGTCTCTCTGCTCTTCATAGCGCCCAGACCCGCCGTCCTTAAGATCGCACCTACACCCGCCCATCTCGGGTTATCCCTGCTGTCTCTCTGCTCTTCATAGCGCCCAGACCCACTGTCCTTAAGATCGCACCTACACCCGCCCATCTCGGGTTATCCCTGCTGTCTCTCTGCTGCTTCATAGCGCCCAGACCCACTGTCCTTAAGATCGCACCTACACCCGCCCATCTCGGGTTATCCCTGCTGTCTCTCTGCTCTTCATAGCGCCCAGACCCACCGTCCTTAAGATCGCACCTACACCCGCCCATCTCGGGTTATCCCTGCTGTCTCTCTGCTCTTCATAGCGCCCAGACCCACTGTCCTTAAGATCGCACCTACACCCGCCCATCTCGGGTTATCCCTGCTGTCTCTCTGCTCTTCATAGCGCCCAGACCCACTGTCCTTAAGATCGCACCTACACCCGCCCATCTCGGGTTATCCCTGCTGTCTCTCTGCTCTTCATAGCGCCCAGACCCGCCGTGCTTAAGATCGCACCTACACCCGCCCATCTCGGGTTATCCCTGCTGTCTCTCTGCTCTTCATAGCGCCCAGACCCGCCGTCCTTAAGATCGCACCTACACCCGCCCATCTCGGGTTATCCCTGCTGTCTCTCTGCTCTTCATAGCGCCCAGACCCGCCGTCCTTAAGATCGCACCTACACCCGCCCATCTCGGGTTATCCCTGCTGTCTCTCTGCTCTTCATAGCGCCCAGACCCGCCGTCCTTAAGATCGCACCTACACCCGCCCATCTCGGGTTATCCCTGCTGTCTCTCTGCTCTTCATAGCGCCCAGACCCGCTGTCCTTAAGATCGCACCTACACCCGCCCATCTCGGGTTATCCCTGCTGTCTCTCTGCTCTTCATAGCGCCCAGACCCGCCGTCCTTAAGATCGCACCTACACCCGCCCATCTCGGGTTATCCCTGCTGTCTCTCTGCTCTTCATAGCGCCCAGACCCGCCGTCCTTAAGATCGCACCTACACCCGCCCATCTCGGGTTATCCCTGCTGTCTCTCTGCTCTTCATAGCGCCCAGACCCGCCGTCCTTAAGATCGCACCTACACCCGCCCATCTCGGGTTATCCCTGCTGTCTCTCTGCTCTTCATAGCGCCCAGACCCGCCGTCCTTAAGATCGCACCTACACCCGCCCATCTCGGGTTATCCCTGCTGTCTCTCTGCTCTTCATAGCGCCCAGACCCACCGTCCTTAAGATCGCACCTACACCCGCCCATCTCGGGTTATCCCTGCTGTCTCTCTGCTCTTCATAGCGCCCAGACCCGCCGTGCTTAAGATCGCACCTACACCCGCCCATCTCGGGTTATCCCTGCTGTCTCTCTGCTCTTCATAGCGCCCAGACCCGCCGTGCTTAAGATCGCACCTACACCCGCCCATCTCGGGTTATCCCTGCTGTCTCTCTGCTCTTCATAGCGCCCAGACCCACTGTGCTTAAGATCGCACCTACACCCGCCCATCTCGGGTTATCCCTGCTGTCTCTCTGCTCTTCATAGCGCCCAGACCCGCCGTGCTTAAGATCGCACCTACACCCGCCCATCTCAGGTTATCCTTGATGTCTCTCTGCTGTTCATAGCGCCCAGACCCACCGTCCTTAAGATCGCACCTACACCCGCCCATCTCGGGTTATCCCTGCTGTCTCTCTGCTCTTCATAGCGCCCAGACCCAACGTCCTTAAGATCGCACCTACACCCGCCCATCTCGGGTTATCCCTGATGTCGCTCTGCTGAGTCATAGCGCCCAGACCCACTGTCATTAAGATCGCACCTACACCCGCCCATCTCGGGTTATCCCTGCTGTCTCTCTGCTCTTCATAGCGCCCAGACCCACCGTCCTTAAGATCGCACCTACACCCGCCCATCTCGGGTTATCCCTGCTGTCTCTCTGCTCTTCATAGCGCCCAGACCCACCGTCCTTAAGATCGCACCTACACCCGCCCATCTCGGGTTATCCCTGCTGTCTCTCTGCTCTTCATAGCGCCCAGACCCACTGTCCTTAAGATCGCACCTACACCTGCCCATCTCGGGTTATCCCTGCTGTCTCTCTGCTCTTCATAGCGCCCAGACCCACTGTCCTTAAGATCGCACCTACACCCGCCCATCTCGGGTTATCCCTGCTGTCTCTCTGCTCTTCATAGCGCCCAGACCCGCCGTCCTTAAGATCGCACCTACACCCGCCCATCTCGGGTTATCCCTGCTGTCTCTCTGCTCTTCATAGCGCCCAGACCCACCGTCCTTAAGATCGCACCTACACCCGCCCATCTTGGGTTATCCCTGCTGTCTCTCTGCTCTTCATAGCGCCAAGACCCACTGTCGTTAAGATCGCACCTACACCCGCCCATCTTGGGTTATCCCTGATGTCTCTCTGCTCTTCATAGCGCCCAGACCCGCTGTGCTTAAGATCGCACCTACACCCGCCCATCTCGGGTTATCCCTGCTGTCTCTCTGCTCTTCATAGCGCCCAGACCCGCCGTCCTTAAGATCGCACCTACACCCGCCCATCTCGGGTTATCCCTGCTGTCTCTCTGCTCTTCATAGCGCCCAGACCCGCCGTCCTTAAGATCGCACCTACACCCGCCCATCTCGGGTTATCCCTGCTGTCTCTCTGCTCTTCATAGCGCCCAGACCCGCCGTCCTTAAGATCGCACCTACACCCGCCCATCTCGGGTTATCCCTGCTGTCTCTCTGCTCTTCATAGCGCCCAGACCCACCGTCCTTAAGATCGCACCTACACCCGCCCATCTCGGGTTATCCCTGCTGTCTCTCTGCTCTTCATAGCGCCCAGACCCACCGTCCTTAAGATCGCACCTACACCCGCCCATCTCGGGTTATCCCTGCTGTCTCTCTGCTCTTCATAGCGCCCAGACCCGCCGTGCTTAAGATCGCACCTACACCCGCCCATCTCGGGTTATCCCTGCTGTCTCTCTGCTCTTCATAGCGCCCAGACCCACCGTCCTTAAGATCGCACCTACACCCGCCCATCTCGGGTTATCCCTGCTGTCTCTCTGCTCTTCATAGCGCCCAGACCCACCGTCCTTAAGATCGCACCTACACCCGCCCATCTCGGGTTATCCCTGCTGTCTCTCTGCTCTTCATAGCGCCCAGACCCACCGTCCTTAAGATCGCACCTACACCCGCCCATCTTGGGTTATCCCTGCTGTCTCTCTGCTCTTCATAGCGCCCAGACCCACTGTCCTTAAGATCGCACCTACACCCGCCCATCTCGGGTTATCCCTGATGTCTCTCTGCTGCTTCATAGCGCCCAGACCCACTGTCCTTAAGATCGCACCTACACCCGCCCATCTCGGGTTATCCCTGCTGTCTCTCTGCTCTTCATAGCGCCCAGACCCACCGTCCTTAAGATCGCACCTACACCCGCCCATCTCGGGTTATCCCTGCTGTCTCTCTGCTCTTCATAGCGCCCAGACCCACTGTCCTTAAGATCGCACCTACACCCGCCCATCTCGGGTTATCCCTGCTGTCTCTCTGCTATTCATAGCGCCCACACCCACTGTCCTTAAGATCGCACCTACACCTGCCCATCTCGGTTTATCCCTGCTGTCTCTCTGCTGTTCATAGCGCCCAGACCCGCCGTGCTTAAGAGCACACCTACACCCGCCCATCTCGGGTTATCCCTGCTGTCACTGTGCTCTTCATAGCGCCCAGACCCGCCATCCTTAAGATCGCACCTACACCCGCCCATCTCGGGTTATTCCTGCTGTGCTCTGTGCTCTTCATAGCGCCCAGACCCGCCGTCCTTAAGATCGCACCTACACCCGCCCATCTCGGGTTATCCCTGCTGTCTCTCTGCTCTTCATAGCGCCCAGACCCGCCGTCCTTAAGATCGCACCTACACCCGCCCATCTCGGGTTATCCCTGCTGTCTCTCTGCTCTTCATAGCGCCCAGACCCGCTGTCCTTAAGATCGCACCTACACCCGCCCATGTCGGGTTATCCCTGCTGTCTCTCTGCTCTTCATAGCGCCCAGACCCGCCGTCCTTAAGATCGCACCTACACCCGCCCATCTCGGGTTATCCCTGCTGTCTCTCTGCTCTTCATAGCGCCCAGACCCGCCGTCCTTAAGATCGCACCTACACCCGCCCATCTCGGGTTATCCCTGCTGTCTCTCTGCTCTTCATAGCGCCCAGACCCGCCGTCCTTAAGATCGCACCTACACCCGCCCATCTCGGGTTATCCCTGCTGTCTCTCTGCTCTTCATAGCGCCCAGACCCGCCGTCCTTAAGATCGCACCTACACCCGCCCATCTCTGGGTTATCCCTGCTGTCTCTCTGCTCTTCATAGCGCCCAGACCCGCCGTGCTTAAGATCGCACCTACACCAGCCCATCTCGGGTTATCCCTGCTGTCTCTCTGCTCTTCATAGCGCCCAGACCCGCCGTGCTTAAGATCGCACCTACACCCGCCCATCTCGGGTTATCCCTGCTGTCTCTCTGCTCTTCATAGCGCCCAGACCCACTGTGCTTAAGATCGCACCTACACCCGCCCATCTCGGGTTATCCCTGCTGTCTCTCTGCTCTTCATAGCGCCCAGACCCACCGTCCTTAAGATCGCACCTACACCCGCCCATCTCAGGTTATCCTTGATGTCTCTCTGCTGTTCATAGCGCCCAGACCCACCGTCCTTAAGATCGTACCTACACCCGCCCATCTCGGGTTATCCCTGCTATCTCTCTGCTCTTCATAGCGCCAGACCCACTGTCCTTTAGATCGCACCTACACCCGCCCATCTCGGGTTATCCCTGATGTCGCTCTGTGAGAGATAGCGCCCAGACCCACTGTCATTAAGATCGCACCTACACCCGCCCATCTCGGGTTATCCCTGCTGTCTCTCTGCTCTTCATAGCGCCCAGACCCACCTTCCTTAAGATCGCACCTACACCCGCCCATCTCGGGTTATCCCTGCTGTCTCTCTGCTCTTCATAGCGCCCAGACCCACCGTCCTTAAGATCGCACCTACACCCGCCCATCTCGGGTTATCCCTGCTGTCTCTCTGCTCTTCATAGCGCCCACACCCACTGTCCTTAAGATCGCACCTACACCTGCCCATCTCGAGTTATCCCTGATGTCTCTCTGCTCTTCACAGCGCCCAGACCCACCGTCCTTAAGATCGCACCTACACCCGCCCATCTCGGGTAATCCCTGCTGTCTCTCTGCTCTTCACAGCGCCCAGACCCACCGTGCTTAAGATCGCACCTACTCCCGCCCATCTCGGGTTATCCCTGCTGTCTCTCTGCTCTTCATAGCGCCCAGACCCACCGTCCTTAAGATCGCACCTACACCCGCCCATCTCGGGTTATCCCTGCTGTCTCTCTGCTCTTCATAGCGCCCAGACCCACTGTGCTTAAGATCGCACCTACACCCGCCCATCTCGGGTTATCCCTGCTGTCTCTCTGCTCTTCATAGAGCCCAGACCCACTGTGCTTAAGATCGCACCTACACCCGCCCATCTCGGGTTATCCCTGCTGTCTCTCTGCTCTTCATAGCGCCCAGACCCACCATGCTTAAGATCGCACCTACACCCGCCCATCTTGGGTTATCCCTGCTGTCTCTCTGCTCTTCATAGCGCCCAGACCCACCATGCTTAAGATCTCACCTACACCCGCCCATCTCGGGTTATCCTTGATGTCTCTCTACTCTTCATAGCACCCAGGCCCACCGTGCTTAAGATCGCACCTACACCCGCCCATCTCGGGTTATCCCTGCTGTCTCTCTGCTCTTCATAGCGCCCAGACCCACCGTGCTTAAGATCGCACCTACACCCGCCCATCTCGGGTTATCCCTGCTGTCTCTCTGCTCTTCATAGCGCCCAGACCCACCGTCCTTAAGATCGCACCTACACCCGCCCATCTCGGGTTATCCCTGCTGTCTCTCTGCTCTTCATAGCGCCCAGACCCACCGTGCTTAAGATCGCACCTACACCCGCCCATCTCGGGTTATCCCTGCTGTCTCTCTGCTCTTCATAGCGCCCAGACCCACCGTCCTTAAGATCGCACCTACACCCGCCCATCTCGGGTTATCCCTGCTGTCTCTCTGCTCTTCATAGCGCCCAGACCCACCGTCCTTAAGATCGCACCTACACCCGCCCATCTCGGGTTATCCCTGCTGTCTCTCTGCTCTTCATAGCGCCCAGACCCGCCGTCCTTAAGATCGCACCTACACCCGCCCATCTCGGGTTATCCCTGCTGTCTCTCTGCTCTTCATAGCGCCCAGACCCGCCGTCCTTAAGATCGCACCTACACCCGCCCATCTCGGGTTATCCCTGCTGTCTCTCTGCTCTTCATAGCGCCCAGACCCGCCGTCCTTAAGATCGCACCTACACCCGCCCATCTCGGGTTATCCCTGCTGTCTCTCTGCTCTTCATAGCGCCCAGACCCGCCGTCCTTAAGATCGCACCTACACCCGCCCATCTCGGGTTATCCCTGCTGTCTCTCTGCTCTTCATAGCGCCCAGACCCGCCGTCCTTAAGATCGCACCTACACCCGCCCATCTCGGGTTATCCCTGCTGTCTCTCTGCTCTTCATAGCGCCCAGACCCGCCGTCCTTAAGATCGCACCTACACCCGCCCATCTCGGGTTATCCCTGCTGTCTCTCTGCTCTTCATAGCGCCCAGACCCACCGTCCTTAAGATCGCACCTACACCCGCCCATCTCGGGTTATCCCTGCTGTCTCTCTGCTCTTCATAGCGCCCAGACCCGCCGTCCTTAAGATCGCACCTACACCCGCCCATCTCGGGTTATCCCTGCTGTCTCTCTGCTCTTCATAGCGCCCAGACCCGCCGTCCTTAAGATCGCACCTACACCCGCCCATCTCGGGTTATCCCTGCTGTCTCTCTGCTCTTCATAGCGCCCAGACCCGCCGTCCTTAAGATCGCACCTACACCCGCCCATCTCGGGTTATCCCTGCTGTCTCTCTGCTCTTCATAGCGCCCAGACCCGCCGTCCTTAAGATCGCACCTACACCCGCCCATCTCGGGTTATCCCTGCTGTCTCTCTGCTCTTCATAGCGCCCAGACCCGCCGTCCTTAAGATCGCACCTACACCCGCCCATCTCGGGTTATCCCTGCTGTCTCTCTGCTCTTCATAGCGCCCAGACCCACCGTCCTTAAGATCGCACCTACACCCGCCCATCTCGGGTTATCCCTGCTGTCTCTCTGCTCTTCATAGCGCCCAGACCCGCCGTCCTTAAGATCGCACCTACACCCGCCCATCTCGGGTTATCCCTGCTGTCTCTCTGCTCTTCATAGCGCCCAGACCCGCCGTCCTTAAGATCGCACCTACACCCGCCCATCTCGGGTTATCCCTGCTGTCTCTCTGCTCTTCATAGCGCCCAGACCCGCCGTCCTTAAGATCGCACCTACACCCGCCCATCTCGGGTTATCCCTGCTGTCTCTCTGCTCTTCATAGCGCCCAGACCCGCCGTCCTTAAGATCGCACCTACACCCGCCCATCTCGGGTTATCCCTGCTGTCTCTCTGCTCTTCATAGCGCCCAGACCCGCCGTCCTTAAGATCGCACCTACACCCGCCCATCTCGGGTTATCCCTGCTGTCTCTCTGCTCTTCATAGCGCCCAGACCCGCCGTCCTTAAGATCGCACCTACACCCGCCCATCTCGGGTTATCCCTGCTGTCTCTCTGCTCTTCATAGCGCCCAGACCCGCCGTCCTTAAGATCGCACCTACACCCGCCCATCTCGGGTTATCCCTGCTGTCTCTCTGCTCTTCATAGCGCCCAGACCCGCCGTCCTTAAGATCGCACCTACACCCGCCCATCTCGGGTTATCCCTGCTGTCTCTCTGCTCTTCATAGCGCCCAGACCCGCCGTCCTTAAGATCGCACCTACACCCGCCCATCTCGGGTTATCCCTGCTGTCTCTCTGCTCTTCATAGCGCCCAGACGCGCCGTGCTTAAGATAGCACCTACACCCGCCCATCTCGGGTTATCCCTGCTGTCTCTCTGCTGTTCATAGTGCCCAGACGCACCGTGCTTAAGATAGCACCTACACCCGCCCATCTCGGGTTATCCCTGCTGTCTCTCTGCTCTTCATAGCGCCCAGACCCACCGTCCTTAAGATCGCACCTACACCCGCCCATCTCGGGTTATCCCTGCTGTCTCTCTGCTCTTCATAGCGCCAGACCCACTGTCCTTAAGATCGCACCTACACCCGCCCATCTCGGGTTATCCCTGCTGTCGCTCTGCTGCTTCATAGCGCCCAGACCCACCGTCCTTAAGATCGCACCTACACCCGCCCATCTCGGGTTATCCCTGCTGTCTCTCTGCTCTTCATAGCGCCCAGACCCACCGTCCTTAAGATCGCACCTACACCCGCCCATCTCGGGTTATCCCTGCTGTCTCTCTGCTCTTCATAGCGCCCAGACCCACCGTCCTTAAGATCGCACCTACACCCGCCCATCTCGGGTTATCCCTGCTGTCTCTCTGCTCTTCATAGCGCCCAGACCCACTGTCCTTAAGATCGCACCTACACCTGCCCATCTCGGGTTATCCCTGCTGTCTCTCTGCTCTTCATAGCGCCCAGACCCACCGTGCTTAAGATCGCACCTACACCCGCCCATCTCGGGTTATCCCTGCTGTCTCTCTGCTCTTCATAGCGCCCAGACCCGCCGTCCTTAAGATCGCACCTACACCCGCCCATCTCGGGTTATCCCTGCTGTCTCTCTGCTCTTCATAGCGCCCAGACCCGCCGTCCTTAAGATCGCACCTACACCCGCCCATCTCGGGTTATCCCTGCTGTCTCTCTGCTCTTCATAGCGCCCAGACCCACCGTCCTTAAGATCGCACCTACACCCGCCCATCTCGGGTTATCCCTGCTGTTTCTCTGCTTTTCATAGTGGCTAGACCCACTGTCCTTAAGATCGCACCTACACCCGCCCATCCCGGGTTATCCCTGCTGTTTCTCTGCTTTTCATAGTGGCTAGACCCACTGTCCTTAAGATCGCACCTACACCCGCCCATCCCGGGTTATACCTGCTGTCTCTCTGCTTTTCATAGCGCTCAGACCCACCGTCCTTAAGATCGCACCTACACCAGCCCATCTCGGGTTATCCCTGCTGTCTCTCTGCTCTTCATAGCGCCCAGACCCGCCGTCCTTAAGATCGCACCTACACCCGCCCATCTCGGGTTATCCCTGCTGTCTCTCTGCTCTTCATAGCACCCAGACCCACTGTCCTTCAGATCGCACTTACACCCGCCCATCTCGGGTTATCCCTGCTGTCTCTCTGCTCTTCATAGCGCCCAGACCCACCGTCCTTAAGATCGCACCTACACCCGCCCATCTCGGGTTATCCCTGCTGTCTCTCTGCTCTTCATAGCGCCCAGACCCGCCGTCCTTAAGATCGCACCTACACCCGCCCATCTCGGGTTATCCCTGCTGTCTCTCTGCTCTTCATAGCGCCCAGACCCGCCGTCCTTAAGATCGCACCTACACCCGCCCATCTCGGGTTATCCCTGCTGTCTCTCTGCTCTTCATAGCGCCCAGACCCGCCGTGCTTAAGATCGCACCTACACCCGCCCATCTCGGGTTATCCCTGCTGTCTCTCTGCTCTTCATAGCGCCCAGACCCGCTGTCCTTAAGATCGCACCTACACCCGCCCATCTCGGGTTATCCCTGCTGTCTCTCTGCTCTTCATAGCGCCCAGACCCGCCGTGCTTAAGATCGCACCTACACCCGCCCATCTCGGGTTATCCCTGCTGTCTCTCTGCTCTTCATAGCGCCCAGACCCGCCGTCCTTAAGATCGCACCTACACCCGCCCATCTCGGGTTATCCCTGCTGTCTCTCTGCTCTTCATAGCGCCCAGACCCACCGTCCTTAAGATCGCACCTACACCCGCCCATCTCGGGTTATCCCTGCTGTCTCTCTGCTCTTCATAGCGCCCAGACCCACCGTCCTTAAGATCGCACCTACACCCGCCCATCTCGGGTTATCCCTGCTGTCTCTCTGCTCTTCATAGCGTCCAGACCCACCGTCCTTAAGATCACACCGACACCCCCCATCTCGGGTTATCCCTGCTGTGTCTCTGCTCTTCAAAGCACCCAGACCCACCGTCCTTAAGATCGCACCTACACCCGCCCATCTCGGGTTATCCCTGCTGTCTCTCTGCTCTTCATAGCGCCCAGACCCACCGTCCTTAAGATCGCACCTACACCAGCCCATCTCGGGTTATCCCTGCTGTCTCTCTGCTCTTCATAGCACCCAGACCCACCGTCCTTAAAATCGCACCTACACCCGCCCATCTCGGGTTATCCCTGATGTCTCTCAGTGCTTACTACCCCTAACGATGCTTCAATGCGCTTTTTCGACAAGTAGCATGCTACTCCGGAACCCTTAAAAAATTAGTGGTGAATTAGTATAGTGAAATATTAAATTAATTTGAGGGGTGGACATGCTAGTCTGTTATTTGGATTAAAAAGGATAGGGGGGGATAGAAGAGGGAAGCATTTAGAAATCTTTTTTTGTTTTTGTTTTGGAGCTCATAGCAGTAGGAGGAGGCTTGGGATGAGTAAAAGGGAGGTGGAGGGGGAAGAGTCAGAGGGAAAGGTTTAGAAAGGCTTGTTAGGGAGATCTGAGTAGTAAAAGAGGTATGAGATGATGCAAGGAGGGGTAGAGAAGGGAAGAGTCTAGAAAGGGTTATTTTGGGGATAATAATAGTGGTAAAGGTGTTGGGATGAATGAGAGAGTGGAGGTAGAGGATATATTGATAGAGGTAAAGGGTGAGAAATAGGGTAGTGCATTGAGTAGTATAAAGAGGTTTGAGATGAGTCAGAGAGATGAGGTAGAGGATATATTGAGAGCGGTATAGGGTGAGAAATAGGGTAGTGCATTGGATATGCTGAATTAGAAGAAAAGTAATAAATATATAGATCCATAAGTACATGGAAGGTATACATATGCATAAGGAAGGTAGAATATGTAGATTAAAGATGCACTAAATAAACTCAGACTTTCAAGTGTTGTTGTACTTTAAATACATTTTATTTATTTTTGTAATTCAATAGTGAAGCAATTTTAGATAAATAGTTATGATAAAAGATTTACTTATTTATGCCAGTCACTTGTAAACATGTTAAAAACATAGAATAATGTAACTCAGTAATATGTACATTTGTTAAGCAGAACTAATGAATATCTATATTTTTTAAAACCACTATTGTACACGTTTATACAAAGCAATACACAGATAAAGGTACATATTTAAAGTACAAATAAATGCTTATATACAGAGGGATATGCTGCATATTTCTTTTTGCTTATCGTGATTATGTGGGGAAGAGCTAATTTTTGAGTAGTTTTCTGAAGATAGGGTGGTTATCCGTGGATCTTACATTCGGGGGTAAAAACTTCCATAGTTTGTCTGCTTGAGCAGGGAAGGATGAGCCACCCATGGTTTTTTTCTTGTAACTTGGGATTTTGAGGCGAGTTGCCACTCTAGAGCAGAGGTTCCTTTGTTGAATGTGTTTGGTGATTTTATTCCTGATGAAGAGCGGCCCGTTCCATGTATCACTTTGTGGGTGATACAAAGCTGCTTGAATGTGGATCGTCTGGCAACCGGTAACCAATGCAGGACTTTCAAGGCAGGGGAGATGTGGCCTTACGGTTTTATGTGTAAGAGTAGTCTGGCAGCCGAGTTCTGAATCCGTTGTAGTCTTTTCATAGTCGTTAAAGGTGATCCGTGGTAGAGACTATTGGCGTAATCGAGTTTGGACAAAACAAGGGAGATGGTAGCCTGGACCCTGTGTGGAAATCCCAAATGGGGGAAGATTCATTGCAAAGTTTTTATAGTAACAAAGCTCGATCTTGCTAGTTTGTCCACTTGGGCATTCATTGATAGCTCGGAGTCCATGGTAATTCCGAGGTTTCTTACTTTCTTTGATACTTTAGACGGTGTTCCCAGATCATCAGGCCATGCGGCGAGTGGGTCATAATGTTTCCCATCATCACACGTGAGCATTTCTGTTTTGGAAGCTTTCAATTTGAGATGGCTTCACGACATCCATTGATCCATGGCTGTGAGACAACTGAAAATTGGTGAGTTTCCAGTGTCTTTGCGGCATTCCAGTTGAAGAAGTATTTGCATGTCATCTGCATAGTTATAGCAGGTGAGGTGAAATTGATTGATCAGTGCTGGTAATGACTTCATGTAGATGTTGAAAAGCATGGGCGAGATGATAGAGCCTTGAGGGACCCCTGCTTTTGTGCAGTACGGTTTGGATGAGAAAGGTGGGGTAGGGATGACATTAGTTCTGTTGCGGAGGTAGGATGCAATCCACTCTAGAGCAGTCCCCTCTATGCTGGCTTCGTAGATTCTTTGTTTCAGAGTGTCATGGTCAACTGTGTCTAAGGCAGCCAAGAGGTCCAAGGGAAGGAGCGTAGCAACCCCGTTTCGGTCAACTGTGTTCTTCGGGTCATCCCAGATGGCAAGGAGGGCAGATTCTGCTCCTTTTCCTGGATGGAATCCTGTTTGGAAGTCTGAAAGTAGGGCATTATCTTCAATTAATTGTGACATCTGGGCGAATGCTGCTCATTCTATCAGTTTTCAAAGGCTGTAGTTGTCAAGGTTCAGCGGGTCAAAGATTGTTTTCTTCAGTATTGGGTCTATGTATGACTTTTTGAGTTCTTCTAGAAATATTTCGGTAGTTAAGGAATTGTTGAGGATTTTTCTTACTAGAGTGGCAGCAGAGGTTGTTAGAAGAATTGTCTTGAAAGTTTGCGGTGGACATGGGTCAGGCCTGCATGCTTTGACCAGGTCCATAAATTCATTGTATGAAATGTGTTGGAAGGAACAGAAAGGCTAAGTTAGTGTATTCTGGGATTGTTGTTTCGGAAAAGGGTCAGCACTGGTGCTTTGTCTTTGTCAACGTGTCAGCTTTAGTTGGGTAATGATTTGCCAGTTTGTCTGTGAAATCATGAGTAATGGGATGAGCTCCTTCTAGGCAATATGGATTATGGAATACATTGAGAATTTTATATAATTCTTTATTTGCACATTTAGCATTCTGAATTCTGTCTGAATAGTATCGTTTCTTGGCTTATTTGAACGCTGACTTGTATAATCTGTTCATTTTCTGTAGGCGAACTTTGTCTGGATTGGTGTTTGTTTTGAGCCAGGCACGTTGCAGCTTTCTAATCGATGTTTTATCTCTTTTATCTCTATTTCCCCAAGGTGCTTGTTTTCTTTTGTACTATTGTGTGGTTTTTAGTGGTATCAGGATATCAAAAGCTTCCTGTAGTCACTCAAATAGTTTTTGAACAGAATGTATTGTGTCTAGATCTGTCCTGGATGTTAGTTCTATTTCTAAGTATTCCACATTGAGTTTGTTTCATGGTCTATAGGTGGATGCACGTAAGGTGGTTTAAGGTGCGTCACTTAGTGTGGTTTTACGTTGGAAAGCAAGCAAATGGTGGTCTGAACATGTGACCGGAGTCATTGTTTGAAAGGTAACTAGTTCTGCATTTGCAAAAATGACATCTAGGATGTATCCAGCGATGTGTGTGGGCTTGTGGACGATCTGATGCAGGTTCAGTGCGTCTAGGCCTAGCGATGATTGTTTTCAGATGGGGGATATTGGATTTGTCAAACCAAATGTTGAGTTCACCCAGAATGCATAGGTTGGAGTGTAGTGTTATCAGGTTTGAAACCGTGTCTATGTGTATCTGGGAATGTTGCATTGGTAGGTGGAGGTCGGTAAAGGAGCCGGAAGTTACATGAGGAAGACAGTGTAGGATTGCATCTGATGAAAAGGGTCTCACAATCTTTTATGGAGACGTTGTCAGCTTTAGTGATATGTAATGTTTGTCTGAACACAACAACTAGGCCACCTCCTCTTTTGCCTATACGATTTTGGGTGATCGTTTGAAACCCTAGAGGAACGGCTTCATGTAGGACTAGAGCCATATCATCTACCAACCATGATTCAGGTATGAAGAGTATGTCAGGTTTTGTGTCAGTGAGATGGTTGTAGATGTGATGTTTCTTTTTAGAGAGCAATAGAGCATTTATTAGTAGACAGTTTAGAGAATGTGCTTTGGCGATAGTGTGATTTTGTTTTGTAGAAGAGTGAGCAGATTTTTGTGGGCTTGCAGCAGTTGTGTCCTTAGTGTTGGTATTTGCTGTATGAGGATAGCAATCATGTAGCTGTTCTGTATCGTGTTCCTCGTCCAGCAGGCTAAGAAGGCATTTTGATGGGTCTGTGTTAGAAATGGGGGCTCCTAGTTGGCAGTGGCTGACCAATGTCCAAGTAGGGACCCTTCTTCCTAAGTCAGAGTAAGGGGGCTACACCCTTTGATAACCCCTGCTCCACCCTGTGGTAACGTAGCACGAGCAGACAGGCCTATCTCAGAGGCAGTGTGTGAAGCATTTGTGACCATACACAATAACACAGTGAACACACCACAAAGGGACACCACACAAGTAGTTATAGAAAAAGAAGTAACTTTATATAAGCGTAACACAGGACTCAAATGCAATCAAAAATCCACAATGCACGTAAATATCGGTTCACGGAAAAAGGCAATGGAAGCACTCAAAAGCATGTGAAACGAACTTAGTTCGAGGCCGGGGTCTACGTGACCCGGGGATGCACAATGTACCTGAGGTTTAAAGGGGCACGGCATGCAGCTTCGGGAGGAAGCCGCGATGATGACCGGCGGACTCGCAGCGGCCACAGCTCCCAGCTGCAGCGGTCCGCGGCGTGCACTCACGATGATCCTGAGGCGGTGCATACAGGCGGGCTCTCAGCTGCAACAGCTCCTCAGCTGCAGCGGCCCACAATAGCGATAGCAATGATTCTCGTAGCACAGACAAGTGCGGGCTCTCAGCGGCAACAGCTCCTCAGCTGCAGCGGCCCACAATAGCGATAGCAATGATTCTCGTAGCACAGACAAGTGCGGGCTCTCAGCGGCAACAGCTCCTCAGCTGCAGCGGCCCACAATAGCGATAGCAATGATTCTCGTGAGCACAGACAAGTGCGGGCTCTCAGCGGCAACAGCTCCTCAGCTGCAGCGGCCCACAATAGCGATGGTACTGGTTCTCGTAGCACAGACAGATGCGGGCTCTCAGCGGCAACAGCTCCTCAGCTGCAGCGGCCCACAATAGCGATAGCAATGATTCTCGTAGCACAGACAAGTGCGGGCTCCCAGCGGCAACAGGTCCTCAGCTGCAGCGGCCCACAATAGCGATAGCAATGATTCTCGTAGCACAGACAAGTGCGGGCTCCCAGCGGCAACAGCTCCTCAGCTGCAGCGGCCCACAATAGCGATAGCAATGATTCTCGTAGCACAGACAAGTGCGGGCTCTCAGCGGCAACAGCTCCTCAGCTGCAGCGGCCCACAATAGCGATAGCAATGATTCTCGTAGCACAGACAAGTGCGGGCTCTCAGCGGCAACAGCTCCTCAGCTGTAGCGGCCCACAATAGCGATAGCAATGATTCTCGTAGCACAGACAAGTGCGGGCTCTCAACGGCAACAGCTCCTCAGCTGCAGCGGCCCACAATAGCGATAGCAATGATTCTCGTAGCACAGACAAGTGCGGGCTCTCAGCGGCAACAGCTCCTCAGCTGCAGCGGCCCACAATAGCGATAGCAATGATTCTCGTAGCACAGACAAGTGCGGGCTCTCAGCGGCAACAGCTCCTCAGCTGCAGCGGCCCACAATAGCGATAGCAATGATTCTCGTAGCACAGACAAGTGCGGGCTCTCAGCGGCAACAGCTCCTCAGCTGCAGCGGCCCACAATAGCGATAGCAATGATTCTCGTAGCACAGACAAGTGCGGGCTCTCAACGGCAACAGCTCCTCAGCTGCAGCGGCCCACAATAGCGATAGCAATGATTCTCGTAGCACAGACAAGTGCGGGCTCTCAGCGGCAACAGCTCCTCAGCTGCAGCGGCCCACAATAGCGATAGCAATGATTCTCGTAGCACAGACAAGTGCGGGCTCTCAGCGGCAACAGCTCCTCAGCTGCAGCGGCCCACAATAGCGATGGTACTGGTTCTCGTAGCACAGACAGATGCGGGCTCTCAGCGGCAACAGCTCCTCAGCTGCAGCGGCCCACAATAGCGATAGCAATGATTCTCGTAGCACAGACAAGTGCGGGCTCCCAGCGGCAACAGGTCCTCCGCTGCAGCGGCCCACAATAGCGATAGCAATGATTCTTGTAGCACAGAAAAGAGCGGGCTCTCAGCGGCAACAGCTCCTCAGCTGCAGCGGCCCACAATAGCGATGGTACTGATTCTCGTAGCACAGACAAATGCGGGCTCTCAACGGCAACAGCTCCTCAGCTGCAGCGGCCCACAATAGCGATGGTACTGGTTCTCGTAGCACAGACAGATGCGGGCTCTCAGCGGCAACAGCTCCTCAGCTGCAGCGGCCCACAATAGCGATAGCAATGATTCTCGTAGCACAGACAAGTGCGGGCTCCCAGCGGCAACAGCTCCTCAGCTGCAGCGGCCCACAATAGCGATAGCAATGATTCTTGTAGCACAGACAAGAGCGGGCTCTCAGCGGCAACAGCTCCTCAGCTGCAGCGGCCCACAATAGCAATGGTACTGATTCTCGTAGCACAGACAAATGCGGGCTCTCAGCGGCAACAGCTCCTCAGCTGCAGCGGCCCACAATAGCGATGGTACTGATTCTCGTAGCACAGACAAATGCGGGCTCTCAGCGGCAACAGCTCCTCAGCTGCAGCAGCCCCCAATAGCGATAGTACGGACTCCCGTAGCACAGGCAAGTGCGGGCTCTCAGCAGCAACAGCTCCTCAGCTGCAGCGGCCCACAATAGTGATAGTACTGATTCTCGTAGCACGCGTTCCCCGCAGTAGGCCCAGAGGCTCTGGAATTCTCGACAGAGGCCTCACCTGTGAGTAGAACCCCTCTCGATAGGAATTCAGACGGCTGATGAGTGAAGTCTAATGTCCCTGAGACTTCAACAGGAGGCAAGCTCAATCAGGCCCTTGGGTAGTTGCTTCAGCAAGATGGATGAAAGTTTCAAAAGTCCTTTCCCTCTAGTTACACGGGCAGACGTTTGTCTTGGCATCCAGAAGTAACACACCCTGTAGAGGTTTTTGCACCAATCTCTATACCCCACAAGCCTTTGTTCTCAAAAAGTCACAAGTCACTGACTCCAGCCAGAACCAGTTCAGTGGGGTCCTGGAGTACTTTATTTACGAGGCTGCATCCTGCCTTTGAGGCAGAAGGGGTCGGCCATCAGACGCGCAGTGGGGGCTGGAGCCATCATTCACCTTACCAGGCACAGCCCTGCTCAGATTAAAGGGTCACCCCTCCCCATACTCCAGCGGCAGATCTCGCTATTCGACCTCGGTCGGGCTCAGCCTGCCCTGACCCTCCAAGACCAGACATACAATACACATAACAGCAGAGACACCGGACGACTTTAGGTAAGAAAATATCTACTTTCTAGAAGAGGTATTTCCAAACACCGAATATAAAAATAATCCTCACTGAGAGATGTATTTTAATATTCTGAGCTCAGGCATACTAAATTCGACTTGGCAGGTCTGAGACACACTTTATGCGCTGCTTAGGTGGGTGGCACAATCAGCGCTGCAGGCCCACCAGCAGCATTCGGTCTACCAGCCCTGGGCATGCACAGTGCACTATACTAGGGGCTAACAGGTAAATCGAATGAGCCAAATATGGGAATACCAATTCATCCAGTCCATTTACAATTGGGAGAATTCGCGCTGTAGCACTGAATGGCAGTGGCACAGCGCCCAGAGCATCTAACACCAGCAAACACAGAGGAGACCAAAGCGAAAGATGGAAGGGAGACCCACGCCAATGGTGCCAGGTCTAACACGCGTCCCCTCCAGCTGAAATGTGGGGAGAACTACCCACCCACTTGGGGGTTCTCATCACTAAGGCGGAAAAATCTGGACAGACCATCAGCATTGGCGTGTTCTGTACCCGGGCGGTGTTCCACCGTAAAGTCCATCCCCTGTAGGGAAATAGACCACCTCAACAACTTTGGATTCTCACCCCTCATCTGCATCAACCATCTGAGGGGCCTGTGGTCCGTCTGAACCCGGAAGTGAGTCCCAAACAGGTATGGCCTCAGCTTCTCAGTGCCCAGACCACAGCAAATGCCTCACGCTCAATTGCACTCCACCTCTGTTCCCATGGAAGTAACCTCCGAATAAGGAAGGCTACCGGTTGGTCTAGGCCCTCCTCATTGATCTGTGACAGAACAGCCCCCACACCATGCTCTGAAACATCTGTCTGGACAACAAATTCTTTTGAAAAGTTGGGCGCCTGAAGTACAGGTGCTGTGCACATGGCAGTCTTCAGGGCGTCAAAAGCTTTCTGACAGGTGTCAGTCCAGTTCACAATCTTTGGCTGCTTCTTAGAAGTCAGCTCAGTCAAGGGTGCAACAATGTTGCCATACCCCTTGACAAACCTCCTGTAATAACCCGTGAGTCCTAAAAAGGCTCTCACCTGTGTCTGGGTCTTTGGGGGTTCCCAAGCCAGGATGGTTTCAATCTTGGGCTGTAGGGGCGCCACCTGGCCGCTCCCAACCTGGTGTCCCAAGTACACCACAGAACCCTGCCCAATTTGGCACTTACTTGCCTTGATTGTGAGGCCTGCCCTTCGCAGTGCCATCAACACTTCCCAGAGGTGGCGCAGGTGGTCCTCCCATGAGGAACTAAACACTGCAATGTCATCCAGGTAGGCGGCACAAATCCTCCAGCCCAAACAACACCCTGTTGACCAACCTCTGAAAGGTGGCAGGGGCATTCTTCATCCCAAAGGGCATCACCCGGAACTGGTAGTGCCCATCCGGCGTGGAGAATGCTGACCTCTCCTTTGCCCCATCAGTCAAGGCGATCTGCCAATACCCAGACGTCAAATCAAACATGCTGAGGTACTGTGCAGCCCCTAGCCGATCTATGAGCTCATCAGCTCTGGGGATGGGGTGCGCGTCAGTCTTTGTGACTGAATTGAGGCCTCGGTAGTCCACACAGAACCGAAGTTCTGGGGTGGCACCAGGCGCTGCAGCTTTTGGTACCAGGACCACTGGGCTGGACCAAGGGCTGCTAGAGGACTCAATCACCCCTAAAGCAAACATTTTGGAAACCTCCTCCTTAATGGATGCCCTAACCCGGTCAGTCACTCAGTAAGCCTTGTGCTTAACAGGCGGACTGTCCCCAGTGTCCACTTCATGGACACACCAATCAGTGACACTAGGCACCAGGGAGAACAGATCACTGAATTGTCCCAACAGTTGGCGACAACCACTCTGCTGCTCAGGGGTCAGTGTGGTGGAGAGGACCAGACCCTCCACTGACCCATCTTGCTCCGTTGCACACAAGAGGTCAGGAAGAGGCTCACTCTCCTCCTCCATCCCAGCATCTGTGGCCAGGAGCATGCCCACTTTGGACCTCTCAAAGTGGGGCTTCAGGCGGCAACAGCTCCTCAGCTGCAGCAGCCCACAATAGCGATGGTACTGATTCTCGTAGCACGCGTTCCCCGCAGTAGGCCCAGAGGCTCTGGAATTCTCGACAGAGGCCTCACCTGCGAGTAGAACCCCTCTCGATAGGAATTCAAACGGCTGATGGGTGAAGTCTAATGTCCCTGAGAATTCAACAGGAGGCAAGCTCAATCAGGCCCTTGGGTAGTTGCTTCAGCAAGATGGATGAAAGTTTCAAAAGTCCTTTCCCTCTAGTTACACGGGCAGAGGTTCGTCTTGGCATCCAGAAGTAACACACCCTGTAGAGGTTTTTGCACCAATCTTTATACCCCACAAGCCTTTGTTCTCAAAAAGTCACAAGTCACTGACCCCAGCCAGAACCAGTTCAGTGGGGTCCTGGAGTACTTTATTTACGAGGCTGCATCCTGCCTTTGAGGCAGAAGGGGTCGGCCATCAGACGCGCAGTGGGGGCTGGAGCCATCATTCACCTTGCCAGGCACAGCCCTGCTCAGATCAAAGGGTCACCCCTCCCCATACTCCAGCGGCAGATCTCGCTATTCGACCCCAGTTGGGCTCAGCCTGCCCTGACCCTCCAAGACCAGACATTCAATACACATAACAGCAGAGCACACCGGACGACTTTAGGTAAGAAAATACCTACTTTCTAGAAGGGGTATTTCCAAACACCGAATATAAAAATAATCCTCACTGAGAAATGTATTTTAATATTCTGAGCTCAGGCATACTAAATTCGACTTGGCAGGTCTGAGACACACTTTACATGCTGCTTAGGTGGGTGGCGCAATCAGCGCTGCAGGCCCACCAGCAGCATTCGGTCTACCAGCCCTGGGCACGCACAGTGCACTATACTAGGGGCTAACAGGTAAATCGAATGAGCCAATTATGGGAATACCAATTCATCCAGTCAATTTACAATTGGGAGCATTCGCTCTGTAGCACTGAATGGCAGTGCACAGCGCCCAGAGCATCTAACACCAGCAAACACAGAGGAGACCAAAGCGAAAGATGGAAGGGAGACCTACGCCAATGGTGCCAGGTCTAACAGTCTGCGTGTGTAGATGGTGGAGATGGTGGTTGAGAGTGAGTTGGTGTGCTGTGTTGTTTTTGTAGAAAAACTTGTTGTACAGTAGACATGGACAAGCGAAGTTGTGAGGTGTGGCACGTTGCTTATTTTGTTTGCATCTGTTTAGTGCAGAAGGTACATGAGTTAGGGGTGGTGGTGCAGCATGTGGGTCATGTAGTAAGGATCCAAATTGTCCAATGGATGGGAGGCGGTAAAAGAGAGTTGGTAACGGACTCTGACTGGGCAGTGCTGCACTGCACTGAAAGGGACACTTAGAATTAGTGAAAGCACCTCCATACACTAGGTTACACTACGGGTCAGGGTCACCTGTGATTGTCATGACCTCTCGTGTAAGGCCCTAGTACATAATAGGGCAGGGGGATTATAAGTACCTTTAAGTCCCTAGTATAGAATAGGGCCTGGCAGTTTAGAGGCCAGCAGCCTTTCTGCACTTGCATGTGTGCACTGCCGGAGCCTGAGGTCAGTTTAAAAACAGCCCAGTGTTGCAGGACTGCTTTTAAAATGCACATTGTGCCCAAACTCGACTTTGGAGTTTCGGACACTTAAATGTGGATACACTACAATGTTTGGGCATGGTAGGTACCCCCAGGATCTCCCCTAGGAGTCCCAGGGGTGGGGGTCAGGTACTTTTTAAGGAGAATCCTTATAAAAAGCTTTTATATGCCCTGGGGTTAGTGAAATTGCAAATTTCACTCCCCACATTGTAGTCAGTGCTTCCCAAAATCGCATTTCGTGCTAGGAGTACTGTGAAATGAGGCTCTGCAATATTTTGATATATTCTGAACCCCTAAAGTCTCTCCTAAGTGTTTCTGGAGTGGGGGTCCTGTAGGTATAAGCACGGTCCTTATAAACCCTGTTTTATAAGCCCTAGTATTGGAGAAATTGCCCAGTTAATTTTTCCATTGCAGATCCCCAGCCCATAGGTTAACATTGGAAGAGGTTATTAGTTAATAACTGGAGAAAGAAAAGCCATAGAACTAGGACTAAAGGACTCAGGAGAATGGTAATGATAAATCCAACAATATGGTATTGTTGAATTTATTCTAAAATGTACTGACAAGAAGTTATAAAACGTTCTTGTCTGTAAGCCAACATTCAGCCCTCTAGTGCTCTGCTGTGCTTGGTCAGAGATAAGTGGATTACCATGGCTGCTTTGAAGAAGTGATAATTGACCCCTGGTGTTAGGGAGCCTTTCTGGGAGGAGAGGTTGCTGGGCATAGGAATGCCAGAGCCAGGGGGAGGGGTAGTAAATAATGCCCTTGAATGGAAGGAGGAGACATGCTGAAGACACCAGTTTCATTTACAACTCTCCTCTTTGAACCAAGCCAGATGCTAGTCTCAAGGAAGGAATGATCAGATGCAAGGGGGAGGAACTATGGAGGTTAGCCATCCTGGAGGTGTGTTTAGCCAGCTCTTCTGTCCCTACTTAAAATGCTGACATATTGAATTTTGGAGGAATAGTGCTTTCTAGGATACATTTGTGCCATACTTTGGAGGAAGTGGTCATGCTCTGGGGTGTTGCCCTGCACCTCATTGGACAGGAGTGCCCTTCTGCTTGACCCCAGAGAAGACTGAATAAGTATCTGAGAGGGGCAGTGCCTCTCAGATCTGCTGCTTGAAACCTAAGAAAACAAGAAGGGCCCACGCTGAGGAGTTTGATGTGCATTAACCAGGCCCTGCACTCTGAAGATTGTGCCTACTGCACCATCCGAAAATAAAGCCCTGTGAACCAAACCGACTTCAAAAGGACGAAAGGTTGTATTCCCTTCAAGCTGCAGGTTAACAGAGGTCACCTGTACCATCACTACAAAGAATACTCAGCCTGGAGTATTACCAGGGGATTTGTAAGGGCTTTGTTCAAGTGGATTGTGGGAACTGAAGTCCCAAAATTTCAAGGACCATCTTGAAGATTCCAGACCCTTGGAGGGTGTTTTGGATACTTTGGACCCACAAGAGGAACTTCAGGATGGAGTTCCTAATGGAATTAGGCCTGCTGGAGGAGGCTGCACAACGTCTGGTTAGAACAGTCCAACCCAAACTACCAGTCCAGGTCCTCCCTGAACTGAAACACAGAAACCAAGGACTGGTTTTGCCCTTATTAGGGCTCAACAGCCAAGTATATCTTGGTTCCAGTGGCACAGCGAGCACAGGAAGCACTTCTGAACATAGCCGTCACACTTAGGGCATCAAAAACAAAGTGATGGACAGAATGCTTGAACTAATCTCAGACATGTGCAATTGCTTGGGGCCGCTTCCCAATCCATTGTTTTTGCCCACCATGCCACCTCAGTTTGGACCTAGCCATATGTAAATCAATGTTGACCCCGCTCCAATGAGAACAGTCCAGCCTTAACTGTCAGGCCAGGTTCTCGCTGAACAGGAACACAAGCAACCCAGGACTGGTTTCACCCGTGTTAGGGCTCATCAGCCACCAATAGCTTGGTTCCAGTGACATTGTGCACGGGACCCACATCTGGGCATGCTTGTCACACTTAGGGTGACACACTAACGTATACATAATAGAATGCTTTGATTAATCTCAGTCACTGGTGATTGCTCGGGGCTGTGTCCCGAGATTAATTCAAGCATTCCATCCATCACTTCTTTGTGTACTTTTCTCTAATGTAGGACAATTGTCCGTTTAGGGAATAGATCTCACCAGTCATTAATTCTATCGGTTTAGACTACCTAGGGAGTGAAAATGGAGAATTAGAAGCATCATTTAATGATACAACTATGATTACGACAAAGAAAAAGGCAATGCAGACATATGTTGTATGAATTGCATGGCGACCAGTACTAAAAGTAGCAAAACAAAATATGGGTGATAGTAACTAAAGAGAATAATGATGCCCTGCGGTACTTGAAACGGGCATTAAAAAGAGTGAATAGGATGGCCATTATACTATACCGCATAATGAAGATGAGGACAGAGCATTGCAGCTCACCACAAAGAAGCGAGTAATGCAGGGACATGCCATGAGTTTGGCCCTTTGGCTTTAGTGGCATTTAAAAATACCCTAAGCTTACAAAAAAGCAAAGGGCCTAGAACTAATGAAGATTGGTTATTTCCTGTAAAAATCCTGAGATATGGGTCTATGAAACTCTTGCGCGATTTGTGGGCCACACGTTTCAGACGGCCATCTTGACTTGCAGGTGGCATTTTAACCGCACCAAACTCATGTGGTAGCGCTTAGCTTTGTTCCTTTGAGAGAGCAGGATGCTCTCCTTCTACTCTCCTGGAAGCCTGCACCCCTTCCCGTTTTTCGTCTTCCTAACTTTCCTACGACATCTTGGGGTGCCTTGCAGTCGCTCAAGTTGCCCATCCAGATCATTGTGAGCCTGCTCCAGCGACGCTACACCCTGAGGCAAAGACTAAACAAAAGACACATTTTAGTGCACTAATGAAGCGCAACAGCGGGGCCCTTCCCTATCCACTACGTTCTGTGAGTTGAGTGCACAGCATAACAATCTGTTATACATCATCGAGATATTTGAGAATTGTGCATTTTCTAGACTATTTGAATAAGTTGATGCACAGAGCATCTCTCCTCATACCCTTTGCACATTGCTTTTTACAACAAGACTGTTGCGTTACCCTGTGAGCGTTCAAGTGCAGAAATTCAGAACCCTTGTGGACGATTCCTGAGGCTCTGCCTAAATAAGAGCCTATTGTCCCTCTATGCTGGCATAGAGTAAAGGCCTGCATCCTATGCTGCAAAAGTGTGCATGTGTGTTATTGACAGCATTCACTCACCCTCAGATAGAAGACTCTGAGAACCGTGCAGAGCCAGAGAAAGAAGTGGGAAAGCCCTGGAGGTCCCAGTAGCTGTTCCAGAAGCTGCAAGTCTTTCTCTCTTTGTTATTTTGTCCCAACCTCCCTTCCTTTTTGGGACAGTGTTCAATTTGAGATGTTCTTTTCCCTCAATCGGACACAGCAGCAAGAGTGAGCGGAGGTCCAGCATCCTCTCCATGAAAAAGATCTTCAGGTGAGTGGCGTGACATTGAGTCAGAAAGAGCATCCCTTTCTCACCAAAACTGACCCAAGGGTATCACAGCATTTATGCTACTCAAACAGATAGTGCCGGATAATGTTACAAAGGGATAGAATTTGAAAGGGCCAAACCAAGGAATAAAACAACAGTTAAGGGCATCTAAAACATATTCTGGTGATTTAGCCACTCTCATTGATTGAGGACAAGCAATTAGTTGATGACCCTCACCCTGCCCATTATTGAAATACTATGCGTATCTTTTTAAACTCGTCTGGCATTTCCAATGCACATGCCCGAAACAGGAGGCTCATATTCCATATCCAATTTTAGAAGCATATGGCAAACAAATTATATTGAGATGACAAAAACAAACCGTATGCTATTAAGAACAATGTTCAGTGCATGACAGAGTAAGCTAAAGAAAAGAAAAACACAGTTAGAAGATCTAGTAACAAAGATATAGGCAGGGTCACTATAATTATGCGGCTGGGTTGACTAAATTATGCTACAAGACGAGGCAAATTATGCAGAAAGTTGTGGCACATGTCATAATTGTAGGTAATTTGTCATTTTTACACATGTTAACACAGGGCATGCGTTTCACCTCATTAGTATTTAGGGACCCATCAACCTTTGTGAACGGCCTTCCACGTTCTTAGTTATTTTTGATCCGGCTGAATAAGCTAGAAGCAATATTGTTCTGATGAAATATGCAGATTAAGCAGAAGATAATGAATTATGTGGCAGAATTGGCAAACCAATAATTTGTGGAAAATGCTGTGGCCATACAAGCGCAGATTTCCAGGGGCCCTGGGTACAGGAAAATGGGAAAAACTAATTGGCCCTCAAAGTCATTGGCATTTAAAAAACCTCACTTTAAGGTAAATGAAACAATGGATAGCACCTCATCATACATGTCATAGTGAGTTACCCCTGCCCCTCAGTGTCCCTGAACTCAGCTGGTTGAGCATTTCTGGTCGGAGAGCGATGAGTTTGGAGGTTTCTCTGTGTGCCTTACCCTTGAGAGACTCATCCTATCCTGAGAGCCGGCAGCCTTGCATACGCGGAGAAAGGTCCACTTTGTGGAATTTTGGATACTTTGCTTTCGATTGGGGCTGAACCTTCACACCTCAAGTAAGCTGGTGAGTCTTTTTAAACTGAAATATGTTTATTTAGACAGTCAAATGCTCACACAGCATGCAGTTGCATACCGAACAACAGTTGTAATCATAGGCTATTCAACTGAAAATCATTCTATGAAGGTAATACATTCTAATACTGGGGTTTGGGCTACATGCTTTGAAGTTTGGAAACTGGTTTTATATTCTGAAAACTGAATATTCCCACCTTTCCAGACAAGTTCTTTGGTTAACTTGATTTTTTTCTGTTTTCTAATTTAATAATTTCTTTAATATTCCTGAGTTGATGGTGGCAAAGTTGGAGAAGGGGGCAATGGAGCAGCATAGATGTTTGCTGCAACCTATCCTTCATGCTGCCGAATAAAAGCGTAACACACCAGTGATTGGTTGTATAATTGAGGGCTCTCCATCTCCTGTGTGGTATCGAGACTCTTTAGTTCAGGTTCATGTCGTGACTTAAGTGTTTTTCGCCTTTCCTCTGACTAGAGGAGAAAGAGAAAGTGAAGAAGAACATGGATGGTAAAATGGGCACAGATGATGCAGGTAATGGAGATGGAGGAGGGTAATATAAGGGTATGACAAAGACAGTTTGATAGTATTACTATGAATGGAAAAAGAGGGATGGTAGAAAGTGAGCGATGGCGGAAGATTGGATATATCAATTTAATTCAGAAGAATATTTAGGGTGTCATGTGAGCTGATGTTTATCTACCTAAAGGGACTGAATCAGGGTTTGATTTTCTTTTAGTAACGTTACTTTTGATTGTATCAAATGTCTTGTGCCTTATGTGCACCTTGAAGCTCTAATTGAAGGGCATGTGTGCACTATAATAAAAGTCATTTATTGTGCAATAAAAGGGAAAAGTGTAATGGAAGACTTTGATTGAGGGCGAGAGGAAGCGAAATGGGGAGGACAATGAGAGCGCAAGCATTGATGAGAAGATGATAGAATTAGTAACCTCTGACCAATCCAAAAATCAAATAAACAGTTTCAAAACATACTTGGGGATGTCAGAAAGAATATAATAGGGATGGTTCACTTACTGCCTCTCCCTCCAACCCATATATTTCCATTTACAGAACGGCATCTTATGAAAAGAAATATTGTTAGAGAGTGGTTTTCAATCCCTATTTGATTAATGCAAATTTTTCACATGGTGGGACATTTTGGGTATACAGTGTCTTTCAAGAGGAGGGGATTTAACAATACAGAGGATACAGTGAGATAATACTGCACCTCTGAGGCTGGGCACTGCTTCAAAGAATAATATCAGGAGTCCAAATGGTTGCCTTAGTCAGAATCTAAAGGAATAAACTCTAATGCAGAGCACACAAGTTAAAGTTTTATCTGGTTTTATACAGCATTCCGTGTGGCCTTTCAGTTCCTGCAGAGTGCTTGACTGAGAAGAATACAATTTACTGATTAGAGGAGTCTGGAGTCCGAAGAGACAGGGCCAGTGAGCCATTCCCATCCGGCATTATATTGAATCTGCAAGATCACCCTTTCTCAACCAGAGGTATTCATGGGTGTCACAGTATATACGTCACTCAGGCAGGTGGTGCTTGATGATGTTACGGAGGAACCGAATGAATGACCCAAGGGATAGGGTTGTTCCATCTCTCCTCCTATCTGCCTCTCCCCCACCACCAGCTTTTTATTTACATGTGGGCATAGCGTGAAAACGAATATTATGAAAACATGTTTTTCAGTTGTTTTTTTCCTCACGTCATAGTAGGGCATTTGTCATTTTAACACAGAGCATGTGTTTCACCTCAATATTTAGTTTAACGCCCAAATATGGCAATAAGCCACAGAAAAGGGACCACTAAACCTTTGCGTATGGCCTTTCATTGCACAGCAACGTCTGACACCGTGTTTCTAGCAAATTTTGTAACAATTATGCAGCAGATGATGAGTTATGTGGCAGAATTGGCAAACTAATAATTTGTGGAAAACTCTGTGGCATAAAAGCGCACATTTCCAGTGGTCCTGGGTATAGAAAATGGGAAAGACAAATTGGCCCTCAGAGTCATTGCCATTTTACCAACCTCACTGTAAGGTCAATGAAACAATGGAAATCACCTCATCATCCATGTCATAGTGAGTTACCCCTTCCCCTCAGTCGGCCTGAACTCAGCTGGTTGAGCATTTCTGATCGAGAGAGCCATGAGTTAGGAGGTTTCTCTGCTCTTTAGGACAGAAACATTAGCTCTCAGGGTCCATCTTTTTAGATCTACGTCTGTGATCCTGTTCCGTATTGTTATTTTGTAGAATTTGGTGTAAAGAACCCATTCACTTGGGAGAACAGCAACCTCGTTTCAAGGATGACAGTCAACATCTTTTGAACACCTTACCCTTGAGGGACTAATTGTATCCTGAGAGGCGGCAGCCTTGCATACACGGAGAAAGGTCGACTTTATGGAATTTTAAATACTTGCCTTGGAGCGGAACCTTCACACCTTCTCAAGTAAGGTGAGTGTTTTTTGAAAACTTAAATATGTTTATTTAGACAATTAAATTCTCACAGAGCATACAGTTGCATGTGAAACAACAGTTTGGGGCTACATGCTCCGGATTTTGGAATCCTGCTTTATAACCTGCAAACTGTATATTCCCACTTTTTCAGACAAGTAATTTGGTGAAGTTTCCTAATTTAATAATTTCTTTAATATTCCCGAGTTGTTGGTGGTAAAGTTGGAGAAGGGGAATAAGGGGTTGCATTGATGTTTGCTGCAACCTATCGTTCCTGCTGCTGAATAAAAGGGTAAAGCACCAGTGATTGGTTCCGTAATTAAGGGTTCTCCATCTCCTGTGTTGTGTCTAGACTCTCCAGTTCAGGGCTATGTCGTGACTTAAGTTTTTTTCCCATTTCCACTGAAGAGGGGAGAAAGAGAAAGTGAAGCACAGCTTGGAGGGTAAAATAGACACAGATGATGCAGGTAATGGAGATAGAGAAGGGTAATACAGTGGTATGACAAAGACATTTGGATGGAATTACTGTGAATGTAAGAAGAGGGATGAAAGAAAGTGAGCGGTAGAGAAAGATTGGATATACCAATTTAATTTGAAAGAATATTTAGGGTGCCATGCGAGCTGACTTTCATCTACTTAAAGGAACTGAATTAGAGTTTGATTTTCTTATAGAAATGTTATTTTTTATGTTATCAAATGTCTTGTCTCTTATGTGCACCTTGAAGCTCTAATTGCAGGACTTGTGGGTTTTGTAATAAATACCATTGAGTGGGGAAGGAAAAGGAAAAGTATTGTAATGGAAGACTTTGAGTAAGGGAGACGGGAATCAAAATGGGGAGGACAATGAGAGTCCAAACGTAGATGGGAAGATGAGTGAATTAGTACCTCTGACAATCCAAAAAGGAAATAAACAGTTTCAAAACACACAGGGGGATGTCAGAAGGAGTGGATGGTTCACTTCACCGCTCTGCCTCTCCCACCGCCCAATATATTTTCATTACAGAAGGGCTTCTTATAATAAGGAATATTGTTAGAGTTGGTTTTTCAATTCCTATTTTATTGATGCAAATTTTTGCACATGGGTGAGACATTTCGGGTACATGGAGTCTTTTCAGTGTACAGGAATTAACATACACAGGATAATGTAAGATAATACTGTCCCACTAAGACTGTGAGCTTCTTCGAAGATGGAATATCAGGAGTCCAAGTGGTTGCCTTAATCAAAATCTAAAGGAATAGTCTCTAATGTTGTGCACACAAGTTAAATATATTGAGTTTCATCAAGCTTTCCGTGTTGCCTTTCAGAGTGATTGGCTGAGGGGAATACAGTTTACTGATTAGGAGTCTGAAGTCCAAACAGACAAGGTCAGTGAACCATTCCCATCTGGCATTATATTAAATCTGCAAGATCACCCCTTTCTCGAACCAAAAGTAATCATGGGTATTGTTAGACCTGTCAGCCTTAGGGTGGTCTCACCCTGTTTTTTTCTCTTTGCGCCTCATTTTTGCCACTACACTTTTGTTGGACCTAGGTCTCTGGGCGCCTTACCACTGCCAAACAGTGCTGAGGTGCAGGTGCTCTCTCCTTTTAAGATGGCTGCCACAGGCCCCTGCTACTGCGGAGTGGCCTTTGCATACACATACTAGTAGTCAGGATCAGGCTGGGACATAATGATACAGTATCCATGCCGTCCCCGCCTCTGGGCCTCATGGCCAGACATGAGGGAAGCTTCTAGAACCTTCCAGCTTGGGGAGGAGTTATGTTTTGCCGCCTTTAGGAGGGTCACCTGACCTAGGGGTATAATAGGCTTGGAGGGAAACTTAGAAGCCAGTTGGGGCACCACTGATCCTGGGAGAACCTCTGCCGGAGTACAGGCTTTAGGGTCTAGGGGGGAGACCTACACTACTGCTACTGACAAGGCTTAGGCACTGCTGTAGTAAGATAGCTGAGGAACGCCCGCCACCCACTGACCTTGCCCAGTGTGAGGGGACCCAGGGAACCATCTTCAGCGTGCTTGGAAGTACCATCCAGCACCCCAATTACCACCAACTCATTCCCTTCCCCATAAGGAGAAAACCAAAGAAGCAACCACAGAAGACCTATTGCAAGCAACCTGAAACTGCAAGCCTGACGAAACAGCAAGGTCAGAAACCGGAACTGCCAAACTGGGGATCACCAGGTAAAGCGCCGTGCCCTGAAGCGCTAGACCTTCACCCCAATCCACTACTAGCTGTCGCAGTGCTGCCCTGCTGCGGGGCTGCCCAAAGCACTGTTGTACTGCCCCCTGCTAGCCGGTTTCAAGCGCGCTCCCGCGCTGTGCCTCCACGTGGGAGGAATCGCCCCCTCAAGCCACTGACCTCGGGGCTGGAAACCGCCATTGCGGCCGTCGCCGCGTGTGAGGAGCTGCGGAGGTGGGCGTGGCCTCCTCGAGGCCTTGGTGGTGAGGCGCGCCGCCCGCACCCTCACCGAAGGTCCAGAAGCTGCCTCCGAGATCACCGCCGGGCCCGGGAGCCCTCTGAGAGAGAAGTTGCGGCCTGGAAATCACCGACGCGGCCCAGGTGAGGAAGAGAGGCCTCCGGCCCCGCCGACGCCGTTGCCGAGCGACCGGGGACGCCGACCGCGTCATCGGCCGCGTCCCCGGGAAGGCCGCGCAGTAATTGGCTGCCGACTCCCGCCGCGCCCCCAATGCCTACGGAAGCCAGCGAGGAGTCCCGGTGAGCAGAGGGAGGCGGGAAGCCGGCCGGAGAGGACTGCCTGCTCCCGCTCCCTTCCCCGCATCATAACGCTGGCTACGGGGACCGGAGAAGAGCATTACCGGCCCCCGACGACCCGCGATCACCGCCAGAAGGCCTATCGGCCCCAATCCGGGCCCCGCCCGACAGAACACGGGCCGGCCCGGGGAGAAACCAGCCGCTCAGGCGAGCGACCACCGAAATCACCGCAGGTGAGCCCGGGAGGCTCCCTAGGGCATGTAGAGTCGCCACTGGGGGCCGGGGGCCACCTCCTCATTGCCACACAAGGGGAAACCAGGATTAACTTTGCACACGAGACGAGGCGAGGCCCGGAGAGGAGTGGGCCTGGCCTGAATTAACCCCTAAGTAGCCCTTGAGAGCCACAGAAGCCCGAATCAACAGGGAAGCCCCAGAGAGAGTGACATGTGGAGGGGTTCCCTAAGCTATTTACCAGCCTGATTATTATGCCTGCTTTAATTAATGGTTAGGCCTGATTTATATCCTTAGTAATGAAATGTGTTTGCCTAGTGTAAAGGTGCTTACCTGAATTGAGCTGAAGTGTTCACCTGCCAAGAGTTAAAGTGTTCTTATGTTGTAGGCCTACCTGCTTTGCGACGCCCACTGTACTGAATGTGGTTGCGCCTAGGTTGATACAGGTTCTTCATCATCTACAGTGTAATGTGCATCTAATGTCTAGCTAATTGCATGTCGCCAACTGTGTTGAAGTCTATGTGTTGACCTACAGTCTATGACCTACAGTGTTACCTGCTTTTCTAGGAGGTTATTGATACTGCCTTTTTAATGGCGTAACGTTCTACTGTTCTAATGTGCTTGAATGAAATTTACGCACTAGTTTATGAAGCTACAATGAAATGAAATGTTGCCTAAGATTATCTGCCTTATCAACTGCTAATTTAAATGAGATAAAGGATCTTGTTTTTACATCAAAGCCTGGTGTGGTGTCCCCCTTTATTGTTGCGCATTATTGAGTCAGTGTGAGTGTGTGCTGCACAAGTGCTTAACACATTGCCTTCGGGTGCCTTCCTACCTCGCGCCAAGCTACCGCGTCGGAATCGGCGACCCCGGTTCTAACATTGGTGTTCAGCGGTGGGATAAGGACTTGTGCTTGTGCAGCACCCTACAGGGACTCAGTGTGCGCCGCAATTGGACACCTATTTAAATGCAAGTGCTAAGAATTCTTTTGTGATTGCCTGATTGTGTACACTCCTGCGTTAGACCTGCTACCTACATTCTAGAACCCTTTTTCTAAATTGTCTGGGGCCCCACCTAGCAGGATGGAGTTTGAGTTGGCCAACCTAGAAAGGTATACGGTGGCGCAGCTCAAGGAGTTCTGTCTAGAGAAGGGGTGTCCGTCAAGCGAGGCGCCAGGAGAGAGGAGCTTCAGAAAGCTTTGAGGGCATGGGTAATGGCCCACCCGGGGGAAGAGGGGACGAGGAGCAGGGGGAGACAGACGACCCAGGAGAACTGGACCTACTGCGCATTGACGTTAGCGAGAATGTGTTGCCAGGAAGACGTTCCAGGGCAGGCAGTAGTGCGTCAGGGGGAGTTTGTCTGCAGAGGAATTTGAGGACAGGAGGGAGGAGAGGCAATTGAAGTTAGAACTTGCTAGGATGGACAAGGAGCGAGAACAGGCAAGGCTAGCCATGGAAGAAAGGAAGCTTGTACATGAGCTTAGCCTGAAAGAACTAGAGCTCCGAGCATTGCAGATAGGGACGCAGGGCAACTTGAATGGTGGCAGCGTACCCGCTGAGGTTCCACGAGAGCCTAAGTTTTACCTACCTAAGGAGGTGATGGCCAGTTTCAGTGTAGGGGATGACATTGATAAGTGGTTGGCGGCATATGAGGTGTCTTTGGTGGCCCATGGGGTGCCTGAGAAGTACTGGGGGGAGGCCTGTACAAGTACATACCTCCGTTGGCAAGGGACACACTCTTGACTTTAGACAAAGGTGATCAGACAAATTACCCTGTCATGAAGGAGGCCCTGCTTAAAAAGTTTGGCCTCACCCCAGAAAAGTATCGCCAAAAGTTCCGCAACAGCCACAAGCTTCCCACACAGAACTGGGTGGATTTTTTTGATTATGCCCGGAAGGCATTGGAGGGTTGGGTGCGTGGCAGCCAAGTGAGTGACTATGAAGGGCTGTACAATCTATTTTTAAGGGAGCACCTTCTAGATAAAAGTTTTCCAGAGCTGCGCCAACACCTGGTGGACCGCAAGCTGACCGATCCTCGGGAACTTGCGGAGGAGGCGGATACCTGGGTTAGCACTCGGGTGTCCCACAAGGGATCCGGGGAGACCCCCGAAAGGTGGACAGAGTTTTCCCCAGAAGAGAGAGGGGGGAGATAAAAAGAAGGAGTTCTTTAAAGGCCCCCAAAATAGACCGCAAGGGAAGGGGGTAGGTTCCCCATCCCAATCTGGATTCCAGAAACCCACTTACCCTGACAGGAGTCAGCAGCCCAGAACTGTCCGGTGCTACGAGTGCGGGGAGGTTGGACACTACAAGGGGGATCCCCAGTGTCGCAAGAGGACCCCAGCCCCCACAGGAGGTAAGAGCCCCGGGGTGGCCAGTGTAGCGCTTGGGGAGGAGTTGTCCCTAGGTAGGGGAGGTGAGTGGACAGGCTTGACCTTAGTTTCCCTGGGGGATAGAGAGATGATCCCACGGGTTCAGGTACCCTCGAACACTGCCAAGTACCGGCAGAGGGTCCTGGTGAACGGGGAGGAGGTGGAGGCTCTGAGGGACACAGGTGCCAGCATGACGATGGTAAGACGTCAGCTGGTGTCCCCAGAGCAGGTGATTCCTGAAGTATTCCACCCGGTTGTCATGGCTGATAATAGCCTGGGTCATTACCCCGTGGCCCAAGTTCCCTTTGAGTGGGGAGGAGTCTCAGGCCTGTTGAGAGTTGCGGTGAGCCCTGCCATGCCAGTTGACTGTCTGCTCGGAAACGACTTAGAACATACTGCCTGGAAGGAGGTGGAGTTCAACGCCCACGCTGAGATGCTGGGATTACCAGGGTGGACTTGCGTGGTCACGCGGTCCATGGCTGCCCGGCAAGGAACTCAACCCGGGTTGGAGCCTGAAACAATGGCCCAGCCCACTGCTGGACAAGAAGACATCCTTGAGGATGCACCCTGCGAGATGGATGGGGAGCCCGCGGAGGTGACCCCGGAGTCCGCTGAGGTGGATGTTGTTCCCGTGGGGGACTTGCCGACCCCTGCAGAGTGGCAGGTGGAAGGAGGGCCTACCCGGGAGGAATTCTGACGGGCGCAGGGAGAGTGCCCAACGCTTGAAGGCATGCGGCAGCAGGCCAAAGCCCAAGCAACTGGTAAAGAGATCAGTAATTACCATGTCTACTGGGAGGATGGTCTCCTCTACAGTGAGCCTAAGGCTCCGGTGCATGGGTCATCAAGGGCCTTAGTGGTCCCCCAATGCTACCGAGCTTTCCTGCTGGAATTGGCACATGAGATACCACTGGCAGGACACCTGGGCCAGGATAAGACCTTTGCTCGATTGGCCCCACATTTTTATTGGCCCAGGATGAGAGTTAACTCTGACACCTTCTGTAAGACCTGTGTGACTTGTCAGGCGAGTGGCAAGACTGGGACTAAGTTGAAGGTCCCTCTGGAACCGCTCCCGGTTGTCGGTACCCCTTTTGAGCGGGTAGGAATTGCATTGTCGGGCCAATGGACCCGCCGACTTCTTCGGGACACAGGTTCATCTTGGTGTTGGTGGACCACGCCACCCGGTACCCAGAGGCAATCCCTCTGAGGACCATCACGGCACCTGTGGTGGCGCGGGCCTTGATGGGGATTTTTACCCGAGTGGGATTCCCCAAGGTCGTGGTGTCAGATAGGGGCACGAATTTCATGTCGGCCTACATGCAGGCCATGTGGAAGGAGTGTGGAGTGACCTACAGGTTCTCCACTCCTTACCACCCCCAGACTAACGGGCTCGTGGAGCGTTTCAATAAGACCCTGAAGGGGATGATCCGAAGCCTACCCGAGGACTTGAGACGGAAGTGGGACGTCCTCTTACCCTGTCTGCTCTTCTCCTACCGAGAGGTGCCGCAGAAGGGGGTCGGTTTCAGCCCCTTTGAGCTGCTCTATGGCCACCCCGTTAGGGGACCCCTCAGTCTCGTGAAGGAGGGGTGGGAGAAGTCTTCTAAGAAGCTCCCTTGTGATGTGGTCAGCTACATGCTGGCGTTCCGCAGCCAGATGGCCAAGCTGTGGAAGGAGGCCTCAGACAATCTTGAGGCTAGTCAAGTCGTCATGAAGGAGTGGTACGACCGGAATGCTCGGACGGTGGAGTTGGATGCTGGACAGAAGGTGTGGGTCATGGAGCCCGGAGAGCTTAGCGCCCTCCAGGACCGGTGGACTGGACCGTACGAAATTTTGGAGAGAAGAGACCAAACCACTTATGTAGTAGACCTCAAGAACCCCCGACAACCCCACAGGGTGTTCCACATCAACCGCATTAAGCCACACCAGGAGCGGTCAGAACTTACCCTCCTGATGGTGACGGATGGGAGTGAAGAGGAAGAGAGCGAGCCTCTTCCGGACCTTCTGGCGGCCAAAGAGAACGATGGATCGGTGGAGGGAGTGGTCCTCTCCCCATCCTTGACCTTGGAGCAACAGAGGAACTGCTGCCAGGTATTGGAGCAGTACGCCTCGTTGTTCGCCCTCACGCCTGGAATCACGCACCTGTGTACCCATGATGTGGACACAGGGGACAGCCCGCCAGCAAAAACCAAGTCTTACCGGCTGTCCGACAAAGTAAGAACCAGCATCCAGAGTGAGGTGACCAAAATGTTGGAGCTGGGGGTGATTGAGCCTTCCAGCAGCCCTTGGGCTAGTCCGGTGGTGTTGGTGCCGAAAGCGGCCCCACCGGGCACCACACCAGAACTTCGGTTCTGTGTGGATTACCGTGGTCTGAACTCAGTGACCAAGACCGATGCTCACCCGATCCCTCGGGCGGATGAGCTCATTGACCGACTGGGAGCAGCTCGGTATCTGAGTACCATCGACCTGACGTCAGGATATTGGCAGATTGCCATGGCGGACGGAGCCAAGGAGAAGACTGCGTTCTCCACCCCCGAGGGCCACTTTCAATTTCGGGTGATGCCCTTCGGGCTGAAAAATGCTCCGGCCACTTTCCAGCGGTTGGTTAACCAGGTACTGTCTGGCCTAGAGGCCTTCTCTGCTGCCTACCTGGATGACATAGCTGTCTTCAGCAGCAGCTGGGAGGACCATCTGGAGCATCTCCAGGAGGTGCTACAGGCTCTACAGCGGGCTGGCCTAACCATCAAGGCTAGCAAGTGCCAGATTGGACAGGGATCTGTCGTCTACCTGGGACACCTGGTGGGCGGGGGTAAGGTGCAACCCCTCCAGGCCAAAATCGAGACCATCTTGGCCTGGGAGCCCCCCAAAACCCAAACGGAGGTCCGGGCCTTCCTTGGCCTCACGGGTTACTACCGCCGGTTTGTCAAGGGCTATGGGACCATCGTAGCCCCCCTGACTGAATTGACGTCCAAGAAGCAGCCCCGTAAAGTCATCTGGACGGCTGCCTGTCAAGAAGCGTTTGACACTCTGAAGCACGCGATGTGCACCGCTCCGGTGCTTAGGACTCCAGACTTTGGAAGAGAATTCATCGTGCAGACAGACGCCTCTGAGCATGGCATTGGAGCTGTGCTCTCTCAACTTAACAATGACGGCCAGGACCAGCCAGTGGCCTTTATTTCTCGAAGGCTACTCCCCCGGGAACAGCGGTGGAGTACGATAGAGCGAGAAGCCTTCGCCGTGGTTTGGGCTTTGAAGAAGCTGAGGCCATACCTCTTTGGCTCTCACTTCCTTATTCAGACCGACCACCGACCCCTTCGCTGGCTCATGCAGATGAGAGGCGAAAACCCCAAATTGTTGAGGTGGTCCATTTCCCTCCAGGGGATGGACTTTCGGGTGGAACATCGACCCGGAGTAGACCACGCCAACGCTGACGGTCTCTCCCGGTTTTCCGCCTTAGCGATGAGAACTCCCTAGAGGTTGGGAAGCTCTCCCCACTTTCGGCTGGGGGGACGCGTGTTAGACCTGTCAGCCCTAGGGTGGTCTTACCCCGTTTTTTTCTCTTTGCGCCTCATTTTTGCCACTACACTTTTGTTGGACCTAGGTCTCTGGGCGCCTTACCACTGCCAAACAGTGCTGAGGTGCAGGTGCTCTCTCCTTTTAAGATGGCTGCCACAGGCCCCTGCTACTGCGGAGTGGCCTTTGCATACACATACTAGTAGTCAGGATCAGGCTGGGACATAATGATACAGTATCCATGCCGTCCCCGCCTCTGGGCCTCATGGCCAGACATGAGGGAAGCTTCTAGAACCTTCCAGCTTGGGGAGGAGTTATGTTTTGCCGCCTTTAGGAGGGTCACCTGACCTAGGGGTATAAGAGGTTTGGAGGGAAATCTTAGTAGTCAGTTGGGGCACCACTGATCCTGGGAGAACCTCTGCCGGAGTACAGGCTTTAGGGCCTAGGGGGAGACCTACACTACTGCTACTGACAAGGCTTAGGCACTGCTGTAGTAAGATAGCTGAGGAACGCCCGCCACCCACTGACCTTGCCCAGTGTGAGGGGACCCAGGGAACCATCTTCAGCGTGCTTGGAAGTACCATCCAGCACCCCAATTACCACCAACTCATTCCCTTCCCCATAAGGAGAAAACCAAAGAAGCAACCACAGAAGACCTACTGCAAGCAACCTGAAACTGCAAGCCTGACGAAACAGCAAGGTCAGAAACCGGAACTGCCAAACTGGGGATCACCAGGTAAAGCGCCGTGCCCTGAAGCGCTAGACCTTCACCCCAATCCACTACTAGCTGTCGCAGTGCTGCCCTGCTGCGGGGCTGCCCAAAGCACTGTTGTAACTGCCCCCCTGCTAGCCGGTTTCAAGCGCGCTCCCGCGCTGTGCCTCCACGTGGGAGGAATCGCCCCTCAAGCCACTGACCTCGGGGCTGGAAACCGCCATTGCGGCCGTCGCCGCGTGTGAGGAGCTGCGGAGGTGGGCGTGGCCTCCTCGAGGCCTTGGTGGTGAGGCGCGCCGCCCGCACCCTCACCGAAGGTCCAGAAGCTGCCTCCGAGATCACCGCCGGGCCCGGGAGCCCTCTGAGAGAGAAGTTGCGGCCTGGAAATCACCGACGCGGCCCAGGTGAGGAAGAGAGGCCTCCGGCCCCGCCGACGCCGTTGCCGAGCGACCGGGGACGCCGACCGCGTCATCGGCCGCGCCCCGGGAAGGCCGCGCAGTGATTGGCTGCCGACTCCCGCCGCGCCCCCAACGCCTACGGAAGCCCGCGAGGAGTCCCGGTGAGCAGAGGGAGGCGGGAAGCCGGCCGGAGAGGACTGCCTGCTCCCGCTCCCTTCCCCGCATCATAACGCTGGCTACGGGGACCGGAGAAGAGCATTACCGGCCCCCGACGACCCGCAATCACCGCCAGAAGGCCTATCGGCCCCAGTCCAGGCCCCGCCCGACAGAACACGGGCCGGCCCGGGGAGAAACCAGCCGCTCAGGCGAGCGACCACCGAAATCACCGCAGGTGAGCCCGGGAGGCCCCTAGGGCATGTAGAGTCGCCACTGGGGGCCGGGGGCCACCTCCTCATTGCCACACAAGGGGGAAACCAGGATTAACTTTGCACACGAGACGAGGCGAGGCCCGGAGAGGAGTGGGCCTGGCCTGAATTAACCCCTAAGTAGCCCTTGAGAGCCACAGAAGCCCAAATCAACAGGGAAGCCCCAGAGAGAGTGACATGTGGAGGGGTTCCCTAAGCTATTTACCAGCCTGATTATTATGCCTGCTTTAATTAATGGTTAGGCCTGATTTATATCCTTAGTAATGAAATGTGTTTGCCTAGTGTAAAGGTGCTTACCTGAATTGAGCTGAAGTGTTCACCTGCCAAGAGTTAAAGTGTTCTTATGTTGTAGGCCTACCTGCTTTGCGACGCCCACTGTACTGAATGTGGTTGCGCCTAGGTTGATACAGGTTCTTCATCATCTACAGTGTAATGTGCATCTAATGTCTAGCTAATTGCATGTCGCCAACTGTGTTGAAGTCTATGTGTTGACCTACAGTCTATGACCTACAGTGTTACCTGCTTTTCTAGGAGGTTATTGATACTGCCTTTTTAATGGCGTAACGTTCTACTGTTCTAATGTGCTTGAATGAAATTTACGCACTAGTTTATGAAGCTACAATGAAATGAAATGTTGCCTAAGATTATCTGCCTTATCAACTGCTAATTTAAATGAGATAAAGGATCTTGTTTTTACATCAAAGCCTGGTGTGGTGTCCCCCTTTATTGTTGCGCATTATTGAGTCAGTGTGAGTGTGTGCTGCACAAGTGCTTAACACATTGCCTTCGGGTGCCTTCCTACCTCGCGCCAAGCTACCGCGTCGGAATCGGCGACCCCGGTTCTAACATTGGTGTTCAGCGGTGGGATAAGGACTTGTGCTTGTGCAGCACCCTACAGGGACTCAGTGTGCGCCGCAATTGGACACCTATTTAAATGCAAGTGCTAAGAATTCTTTTGTGATTGCCTGATTGTGTACACTCCTGCGTTAGACCTGCTACCTACATTCTAGAACCCTTTTTCTAAATTGTCTGGGGCCCCACCTAGCAGGATGGAGTTTGAGTTGGCCAACCTAGAAAGGTATACGGTGGCGCAGCTCAAGGAGTTCTGTCTAGAGAAGGGGGTGTCCGTCAAGCGAGGCGCCAGGAGAGAGGAGCTTCAGAAAGCTTTGAGGGCATGGGTAATGGCCCACCCGGGGGAAGAGGGGACGAGGAGCAGAGGGAGACAGACGACCCAGGAGAACTGGACCTACTGCGCATTGACGTTAGCGAGAATGTGTTGCCAGGAAGACGTTCCAGGGCAGGCAGTAGTGCGTCAGGGGGGAGTTTGTCTGCAGAGGAATTTGAGGACAGGAGGGAGGAGAGGCAATTGAAGTTAGAACTTGCTAGGATGGACAAGGAGCGAGAACAGGCAAGGCTAGCCATGGAAGAAAGGAAGCTTGTACATGAGCTTAGCCTGAAAGAACTAGAGCTCCGAGCATTGCAGATAGGGACGCAGGGCAACTTGAATGGTGGCAGCGTACCCGCTGAGGTTCCACGAGAGCCTAAGTTTTACCTACCTAAGGAGGTGATGGCCAGTTTCAGTGTAGGGGATGACATTGATAAGTGGTTGGCGGCATATGAGGTGTCTTTGGTGGCCCATGGGGTGCCTGAGAAGTACTGGGGGGGAGGCCTGTACAAGTACATACCTCCGTTGGCAAGGGACACACTCTTGACTTTAGACAAAGGTGATCAGACAAATTACCCTGTCATGAAGGAGGCCCTGCTTAAAAAGTTTGGCCTCACCCCAGAAAAGTATCGCAAAAAGTTCTGCAACAGCCACAAGCTTCCCACACAGAACTGGGTGGATTTGTTTGATTATGCCCGGAAGGCATTGGAGGGTTGGGTGCGTGGCAGCCAAGTGAGTGACTATGAAGGGCTGTACAATCTATTTTTAAGGGAGCACCTTCTAGATAAAAGTTTTCCAGAGCTGCGCCAACACCTGGTGGACCGCAAGCTGACCGATCCTCGGGAACTTGCGGAGGAGGCGGATACCTGGGTTAGCACTCGGGTGTCCCACAAGGGATCCGGGGAGACCCCCGAAAGGTGGACAGAGTTTTCCCCAGAAGAGAGAGGGGGAGATAAAAAGAAGGAGTTCTTTAAAGGCCCCCAAAATAGACCGCAAGGGAAGGGGGTAGGTTCCCCATCCCAATCTGGATTCCAGAAACCCACTTACCCTGACAGGAGTCAGCAGCCCAGAACTGTCCGGTGCTACGAGTGCGGGGAGGTTGGACACTACAAGGGGGATCCCCAGTGTCGCAAGAGGACCCCAGCCCCCACAGGAGGTAAGAGCCCCGGGGTGGCCAGTGTAGCGCTTGGGGAGGAGTTGTCCCTAGGTAGGGGAGGTGAGTGGACAGGCTTGACCTTAGTTTCCCTGGGGGATAGAGAGATGATCCCACGGGTTCAGGTACCCTCGAACACTGCCAAGTACCGGCAGAGGGTCCTGGTGAACGGGGAGGAGGTGGAGGCTCTGAGGGACACAGGTGCCAGCATGACGATGGTAAGACGTCAGCTGGTGTCCCCAGAGCAGGTGATTCCTGAAGTATTCCACCCGGTTGTCATGGCTGATAATAGCCTGGGTCATTACCCCGTGGCCCAAGTTCCCTTTGAGTGGGGAGGAGTCTCAGGCCTGTTGAGAGTTGCGGTGAGCCCTGCCATGCCAGTTGACTGTCTGCTCGGGAACGACTTAGAACATACTGCCTGGAAGGAGGTGGAGTTCAACGCCCACGCTGAGATGCTGGGATTACCAGGGTGGACTTGCGTGGTCACGCGGTCCATGGCTGCCCGGCAAGGAACTCAACCCGGGTTGGAGCCTGAAACAATGGCCCAGCCCACTGCTGGACAAGAAGACATCCTTGAGGATGCACCCTGCGAGATGGATGGGGAGCCCGCGGAGGTGACCCCGGAGTCCGCTGAGGTGGATGTTGTTCCCGTGGGGGACTTGCCGACCCCTGCAGAGTGGCAGGTGGAAGGAGGGCCTACCCGGGAGGAATTCTGTCGGGCGCAGGGAGAGTGCCCAACGCTTGAAGGCATGCGGCAGCAGGCCGAAGCCCAAGCAACTGGTAAAGAGACCAGTAATTACCATGTCTACTGGGAGGATGGTCTCCTCTACAGTGAGCCTAAGGCTCCGGTGCATGGGTCATCAAGGGCCTTAGTGGTCCCCCAATGCTACCGAGCTTTCCTGCTGGAATTGGCACATGAGATACCACTGGCAGGACACCTGGGCCAGGATAAGACCTTTGCTCGATTGGTCCCACATTTTTATTGGCCCAGGATGAGAGTTAACTCTGACACCTTCTGTAAGACCTGTGTGACTTGTCAGGCGAGTGGCAAGACTGGGACTAAGTTGAAGGTCCCTCTGGAACCGCTCCCGGTTGTCGGTACCCCTTTTGAGCGGGTAGGAATTGACATTGTCGGGCCAATGGACCCGCCGACTTCTTCGGGACATAGGTTCATCTTGGTGTTGGTGGACCACGCCACCCGGTACCCGGAGGCAATCCCTCTGAGGACCATCACGGCACCTGTGGTGGCGCGGGCCTTGATGGGGATTTTTACCCGAGTGGGATTCCCCAAGGTCGTGGTGTCAGATAGGGGCACGAATTTCATGTCGGCCTACATGCAGGCCATGTGGAAGGAGTGTGGAGTGACCTACAGGTTCTCCACTCCTTACCACCCCCAGACTAACGGGCTCGTGGAGCGTTTCAATAAGACCCTGAAGGGGATGATCCGAAGCCTACCCGAGGACTTGAGACGGAAGTGGGACGTCCTCTTACCCTGTCTGCTCTTCTCCTACCGAGAGGTGCCGCAGAAGGGGGTCGGTTTCAGCCCCTTTGAGCTGCTCTATGGCCACCCCGTTAGGGGACCCCTCAGTCTCGTGAAGGAGGGGTGGGAGAAGTCTTCTAAGAAGCTCCCTTGTGATGTGGTCAGCTACATGCTGGCGTTCCGCAGCCAGATGGCCAAGCTGTGGAAGGAGGCCTCAGACAATCTTGAGGCTAGTCAAGTCGTCATGAAGGAGTGGTACGACCGGAATGCTCGGACGGTGGAGTTGGATGCTGGACAGAAGGTGTGGGTCATGGAGCCCGGAGAGCTTAGCGCCCTCCAGGACCGGTGGACTGGACCGTACGAAATTTTGGAGAGAAGAGGCCAGACCACTTATGTAGTAGACCTCAAGAACCCCCGACAACCCCACAGGGTGTTCCACATCAACCGCCTTAAGCCACACCAGGAGCGGTCAGAACTTACTCTCCTGATGGTGACGGATGGGAGTGAAGAGGAGGAGAGCGAGCCTCTTCCGGACCTTCTGGCGGCCAAAGAGAACGATGGATCGGTGGAGGGAGTGGTCCTCTCCCCATCCTTGACCTTGGAGCAACAGAGGAACTGCTGCCAGGTATTGGAGCAGTACGCCTCGTTGTTCTCCCTCACGCCTGGAATCACGCACCTGTGTACCCATGATGTGGACACAGGGGACAGCCCGCCAGTAAAAACCAAGTCTTACCGGCTGTCCGACAAAGTAAGAACCAGCATCCAGAGTGAGGTGACCAAAATGTTGGAGCTGGGGGTGATTGAGCCTTCCAGCAGCCCTTGGGCTAGTCCGGTGGTGTTGGTGCCGAAAGCGGCCCCACCGGGCACCACACCAGAACTTCGGTTCTGTGTGGATTACCGTGGTCTGAACTCAGTGACCAAGACCGATGCTCACCCGATCCCTCGGGCGGATGAGCTCATTGACCGACTGGGAGCAGCTCGGTATCTGAGTACCATCGACCTGACGTCAGGATATTGGCAGATTGCCATGGCGGACGGAGCCAAGGAGAAGACTGCGTTCTCCACCCCCGAGGGCCACTTTCAATTTCGGGTGATGCCCTTCGGGCTGAAAAATGCTCCGGCCACTTTCCAGCGGTTGGTTAACCAGGTACTGTCTGGCCTAGAGGCCTTCTCTGCTGCCTACCTGGATGACATAGCTGTCTTCAGCAGCAGCTGGGAGGACCATCTGGAGCATCTCCAGGAGGTGCTACAGGCTCTACAGCGGGCTGGCCTAACCATCAAGGCTAGCAAGTGCCAGATTGGACAGGGATCTGTCGTCTACCTGGGACACCTGGTGGGCGGGGGTAAGGTGCAACCCCTCCAGGCCAAAATCGAGACCATCTTGGCCTGGGAGCCCCCAAAACCCAAACGGAGGTCCGGGCCTTCCTTGGCCTCACGGGTTACTACCGCCGGTTTGTCAAGGGCTATGGGACCATCGTAGCCCCCTGACTGAATTGACGTCCAAGAAGCAGCCCCGTAAAGTCATCTGGACGGCTGCCTGTCAAGAAGCGTTTGACACTCTGAAGCACGCGATGTGCACCGCTCCGGTGCTTAGGACTCCAGACTTTGGAAGAGAATTCATCGTGCAGACAGACGCCTCTGAGCATGGCATTGGAGCTGTGCTCTCTCAACTTAACAATGACGGCCAGGACCAGCCAGTGGCCTTTATTTCTCGAAGGCTACTCCCCGGGAACAGCGGTGGAGTACGATAGAGCGAGAAGCCTTCGCCGTGGTTTGGGCTTTGAAGAAGCTGAGGCCATACCTCTTTGGCTCTCACTTCCTTATTCAGACCGACCACCGACCCCTTCGCTGGCTCATGCAGATGAGAGGCGAAAACCCCAAATTGTTGAGGTGGTCCATTTCCCTCCAGGGGATGGACTTTCGGGTGGAACATCGACCCGGAGTAGACCACGCCAACGCTGACGGTCTCTCCCGGTTTTCCGCCTTAGCGATGAGAACTCCCTAGAGGTTGGGAAGCTCTCCCCACTTTCGGCTGGGGGGACGCGTGTTAGACCTGTCAGCCCTAGGGTGGTCTTACCCCGTTTTTTTCTCTTTGCGCCTCATTTTTGCCACTACACTTTTGTTGGACCTAGGTCTCTGGGCGCCTTACCACTGCCAAACAGTGCTGAGGTGCAGGTGCTCTCTCCTTTTAAGATGGCTGCCACAGGCCCCTGCTACTGCGGAGTGGCCTTTGCATACACATACTAGTAGTCAGGATCAGGCTGGGACATAATGATACAGTATCCATGCCGTCCCCGCCTCTGGGCCTCATGGCCAGACATGAGGGAAGCTTCTAGAACCTTCCAGCTTGGGGAGGAGTTATGTTTTGCCGCCTTTAGGAGGGTCACCTGACCTAGGGGTATAAGAGGCTTGGAGGGAAATCTTTGAAGCCAGTTGGGGCACCACTGATCCTGGGAGAACCTCTGCCGGAGTACAGGCTTTAGGGTCTAGGGGGGAGACCTACACTACTGCTACTGACAAGGCTTAGGCACTGCTGTAGTAAGATAGCTGAGGAACGCCCACCACCCACTGACCTTGCCCAGTGTGAGGGGACCCAGGGAACCATCTTCAGCATGCTTGGAAGTACCATCCAGCACCCCAATTACCACCAACTCATTCCCTTCCCCATAAGGAGAAAACCAAAGAAGCAACCACAGAAGACCTACTGCAAGCAACCTGAAACTGCAAGCCTGACGAAACAGCAAGGTCAGAAACCGGAACTGCCAAACTGGGGATCACCAGGTAAAGCGCCGTGCCCTGAAGCGCTAGACCTTCACCCCAATCCACTACTAGCTGTCGCAGTGCTGCCCTGCTGCGGGGCTGCCCAAAGCACTGTTGTAACTGCCCCCCTGCTAGCCGGTTTCAAGCGCGCTCCCGCGCTGTGCCTCCACGTGGGAGGAATCGCCCCATCAAGCCACTGACCTCGGGCTGGAAACCGCCATTGCGGCCGTCGCCGCGTGTGAGGAGCTGCGGAGGTGGGCGTGGCCTCCTCGAGGCCTTGGTGGTGAGGCGCGCCGCCCGCACCCTCACCGAAGGTCCAGAAGCTGCCTCCGAGATCACCGCCGGGCCCGGGAGCCCTCTGAGAGAGAAGTTGCGGCCTGGAAATCACCGACGCGGCCCAGGTGAGGAAGAGAGGCCTCCGGCCCCGCCGACGCCGTTGCCGAGCGACCGGGGACGCCGACCGCGTCATCGGCCGCGCCCCGGGAAGGCCGCGCAGTGATTGGCTGCCGACTCCCGCCGCGCCCCCAACGCCTACGGAAGCCAGCGAGGAGTCCCGGTGAGCAGAGGGAGGCGGGAAGCCGGCCGGAGAGGACTGCCTGCTCCCGCTCCCTTCCCCGCATCATAACGCTGGCTACGGGGACCGGAGAAGAGCATTACCGGCCCCCGACGACCCGCAATCACCGCCAGAAGGCCTATCGGCCCCAGTCCGGGCCCCGCCCGACAGAACACGGGCCGGCCCGGGGAGAAACCAGCCGCTCAGGCGAGCGACCACCGAAATCACCGCAGGTGAGCCCGGGAAGGCCCCTAGGGCATGTAGAGTCGCCACTGGGGGCCGGGGGCCACCTCCTCATTGCCACAAAAGGGGGAAACCAGGATTAACTTTGCAGACGAAGCGAGGCCCGGAGAGGAGTGGGCCTGGCCTGAATTAACCCCTAAGTAGCCCTTGAGAGCCACAGAAGCCCGAATCAACAGGGAAGCCTCAGAGAGAGTGACATGTGGAGGGGTTCCCTAAGCTATTTACCAGCCTGATTATTATGCCTGCTTTAATTAATGGTTAGGCCTGATTTATATCCTTAGTAATGAAATGTGTTTGCCTAGTGTAAAGGTGCTTACCTGAATTGAGCTGAAGTGTTCACCTGCCAAGAGTTAAAGTGTTCTTATGTTGTAGGCCTACCTGCTTTGCGACGCCCACTGTACTGAATGTGGTTGCGCCTAGGTTGATACAGGTTCTTCATCATCTACAGTGTAATGTGCATCTAATGTCTAGCTAATTGCATGTCGCCAACTGTGTTGAAGTCTATGTGTTGACCTACAGTCTATGACCTACAGGGTTACCTGCTTTTCTAGGTTATTGATACTGCCTTTTTAATGGCGTAACGTTCTACTGTTCTAATGTGCTTGAATGAAATTTACGCACTAGTTTATGAAGCTACAATGAAATGAAATGTTGCCTAAGATTATCTGCCTTATCAACTGCTAATGTAAATGAGATAAAGGATCTTGTTTTTACATCAAAGCCTGGTGTGGTGTCCCCCTTTATTGTTGCGCATTATTGAGTCAGTGTGAGTGTGTGCTGCACAAGTGCTTAACACATTGCCTTCGGGTGCCTTCCTACCTCGCGCCAAGCTACCGCGTCGGAATCGGCGACCCCGGTTCTAACAGGTATCACAGTATATATGTTCTTCAAACAGATTATGCCTGATGATGGTACAGAGGGACCGAATGAATGACCCAAGCCAAGGAATGCAACAAACTTGATGACATCTAGCACATTTTGTGGACATTTAGCAACTTTCATTGCTTGAGAGCAGAGGGGTAAATCCCCTCACCTTGCCCCGTTAACAATATGCATCTTTCATGCTACAAAAACCTCCTGTAAAAAAAAAACTGGAGTTTAGTCCTAGGGAATTTCTTCTCGTTTATCTCAGTGGAGGAAAGAGCAATGCCCATCACTGGAGCCTGATATTCTTTCCATAGTTTTAGAAGCTTATGGCCAAATTAAATTCCCTAAAATAAGGAAAAGAAACGTTCCTATTAAAAACAACATTCGGTCCTTTACACAGAGTAAAGCAAAGAATAAACTTAATTAGAAGATTTGGTAAAGTCAGAAAATAGGGAGATGCTACTTGGCCCGAGTCGTTTGGCATTTTGCAAACCTTGCTGTGACGGTCAAGGATATAATTCAAATGACCTCACCAGTCGTGTCATAGTCCCTCCTGCTCATCAGTGTGCCTCAACCCAGCTGTGTGGCCATTTCTGCTCAGAGGTGGATGAGTTAGGAGGTTTCTCCACTTGCTCTTCCCTTTTGGTCAGAAGCATTAGTCTTCGGAGTCTATTATAATCTTGGAGACTTTCTACTGTGACACCTAACTAACTGGAGAAAGGGCAACCTTTTTGAATTTTGGATACTTGCTTTGAATTTGGGGAACTTACTTGGCGGTCTGAAAGTGGAGCATCACTTTTACACAAGTAAGTTGAGATTTGTTGCTTTAAAAAAATGATTTAAGATAATCCAATGGGCACACACACATACAATTGCATACAAAACAATGAATATATTCTCAGTTTATCCCGATAAAAATCATTTTCAGCAGATTATACATTGTAATGTTGGAATGTTGACTACTTGCTTAAAATGTGGGTTACTTTATATTCTGAAAACTAAACGTTACCGTCTTTTCACACAAAGGTTTTTGGTGAAGTGCATGCTTCTCTCGCCTAATTTTATAATTTCTTTAATATACCATTTGAATTGATGGTACCAGGGTTGGGAGGGTGGTGGGGGGCTGCATGGCTATTTACTGGAATAGACCTATCCATCCTGCTTACAAATGAAAGGGGAACATGCATCAGTGACTGGTTCTCTGATTGAGGGCTCCATCCTAGCTAAACTTTAGACTCTTCAGTTCAGGGTAATGTAGTGACTTTAGAGCTTTTTTCCGTTTCCTCTGAAGAAGGGAATTAATTCTGCTTCTTGGAACGAAATGATAAAAACACAAAAACAGAGTGCTAGAGTGACAGATTGATGGAGTGTAAGGAGAATGTTTAGGAGAAAGTCGGACGAAAGATGCTACTTGGCCCCAGTCGT
>CAWUFW010023254.1:0-79016 GCA_963921515.1 Calotriton arnoldi
GCTAAGCCTGACGCAAAATTAAATCTGGTTTCAGTTCTTTTTTAAGTTTTGAAAAATAGAAATGTTATTGAAAAACAAAAAGCAGAGGGGGGGTGAAGGAAGGGGAAGATGTAGCAAAAATGCATACATATTACATCTTTGAAAGCTTAAAAATACATGACTAAGAAAACTTATAGCAATATAAAAAAGATACATAAGTATAGAATACAAATCTGGTCAAACATCTAAAAATGCAAAAAATATAGCAAAAATGTCAGTATAAATAGTAATATAAATAAGAACAAAACAGAATGTCAAGGAGGTTTCGATACTTCTTGTTCAGAAACTTTACGTACATATGAAAATTTAGCATGACAATCAATAAAATTTGTAACTGGATCCCATAAAAGAGAGCGTTTAAGAGCTAAAGAAACTGGGAATACATAAACTGTGTCCAATCTGTGATTATAACATACGGCATACCACCAAGCCTGAAAGGATAGATCAGATACATTTTTCCAGTGTTTGGTGATCTGCTGAAATGCTACTCCCAAAAGCAGATCCAAAATCTGTAAGTACAAGGGACATCCCAACCAATCTTCAGAAAGAGAGCCCAGAAATACGTTAACAAATGAGAAGGGGGCTGTATGATGAAAAATTTGAGTAATTTGTTTCCAAATCTTCTTCCAGAAGTCTTGTACGAAAGGGCAAAAAAAAGTAAATGTTTTAAATCAGCATTTGGGGAAGAACAGGACCAACACGTATCAGGGAGTTCAGCATGAATCTTGTGCAAAAGTGTAGGTGAAAAGAGTAACCTGTTATAAATTAAAAAAAGTGTTTGTGTAGTATTAGCTGCCCTGGATGTTTTCCTGATTTTAAGCCAAATGTTATTCCATACTTGAACGGACCATTCAACCTGAAGGTCATGCTCCCAATCCAGTTCTACCTTGGTCTTGTCTCTAATAAAAATTTGTGTACGTAAGTAGTTGTAAATGGCTGAGGCTTTAGGACCAGTACTTAAGAATCTTTGAGAAGTGGTAGAAACGATACTCGCTTGACTTAAGGGTGTGATGGAATTCTGAATTGCCAAATCTAAAGCTTGTTGTAATAAAAGATAGTTATGAGAAAATGAAGTGGGAAAATTAAATTTAAGTTTGGCCTGAGAAAAAGGTATAGTTTTATCATTTTTAAAAAGCTGGTGAACCCAAATAAGGCCTTTTGCCTCCAAGATTTCCAAAAATGGGTTTATTACGAACCATTATACGATGGTTATGCCAGATTGAGGATTGAAGAAGAGAGTCTTTGGAAGATCTGTCCAATAAAAGTGAATCTAGTAGTTTATGTGTGCGCTTAACAATAGGTGTAGATAACTTCTGGGGTTTCTGAGTAAAAGAAAGAAATTCTAGAAAAGAGAAAGGAGCTATATACGATTGTTCAAGTGACACCCAAAGGGGGGGATCTGATGAGATGGTATTAAGCCAATGAGACGACTGACGTAGGTTAAAAGCTTTATGATAGACAGGAAAATCAGGAAAGTTAACTCCACCTTCTGTTTTAGGGCGACAAAGTTTTGCTAAAGATATACGTACTTTTTTCTTATTCCAGAGAAAAGAAGACAATAAAGAATTAATTTTTTTGAAATACTTCTGGGGAATGGTAATTGGCAAATTAGAAATAGTGAATAAGACAATCGGGGATAACATCATCTTAATGGTATCTAACCTACCCCACCAAGAGAGATATAAAGGATGCCACCTGTCAATAAGGGAAGAAAGTTTTGAACTGCATTTATCCAAGTTGATGGAAACTGATGATTGAATAGAAGAAGAAAAATATATTCCCAGGTACCTTATATAATTAGTATTCCAAGTAAAGTTGGTGATTTTAAAATCTTCTTTAAAAGTAAACTTAGTTAAAGGTAGGATTTCGCATTTGTCATTGTTTAATTTGTAACCAGAAACAGAGGAGTAGGACTGAGCCTCAAGTAAAAAAGCAGGTAGAGAAGAGGTGGGATTAGACATAAACAATAATATATCATCAGCATAGGCTGCTAATTTAATTTGCATATTACCGTATTTGAAACCCTGAAAATCAGAATTCTGATGAAGTTTACATAAAAAGGGTTCTAAAGCTAGATTAAACAAAAAGGGAGATAAAGGACAACCTTGACGAACCCCTCTGCCCAAGTTAAAGTAAGAAGAAGTGAGACCATTAACAAATATAGCAGCTGTAGGGTTTGAATATAGAAGAGAAATTAAAGAATTAATTTTAGGACCAAAGCCAAACCATTTGAGTGATGAAAAAATAAAGGGCCAGTAAACTCTGTCGAAGGCTTTTTCCGCATCTAAAGCTATTGCAGCTAAAGAGTCAGATAAATGAGAGGCTTTTGAAAGAACATCAAAGAAAAGATGTGTATTATCAGTAAGAAAACGACCTTTTACAAAGCCTGACTGCTCCTTACCTAGAAGATCTGGAAGAAAGGATTCTAATCTTAGGGCCAAGGATTTTGAGAACATTTTGTAATCAATATTTACCAAAGAGATTGGTCTATAATTTTTGCAAAAACGTGGGTCTTTATTGTCTTTAGGAATGAGGCAAATTAGGGCTTCTAAAAAGGACCCAGAAGCAGTACCAATTTGTAAAAAAGAGGACATAAGTTTGTGTAATTTAGGGAGGAGAAGATGTGAAAAATGAGAGAAAAATTCGACAGTGAAACCATCAGGACCTGGGGCTTTATCCTTCTTAAGGGTGCGCAAAGCATTGTGTAATTCTTTTGTGGAAACATCCGACTCCAAGGATTGAAAATCTAAATTAAGATCAGGAGGCATAATAATAGAAGAGAGATAGTCCATGATGGATTCTTCCGTAGGATTAGTTTCAGGCGTATATAAAGAATTGTAAAATGTATGAAATTCTTGTAGAATTTCTGAATCTTTAAATTTGGGCATCTGATGAATATCAAGAATTGATTCAATATTAAATTTGTTTTTTTTTACTTTAAGGTAATTTGCCAATAATTTACCTGATTTGTTATTACCGCCATAGAATTTGGCACTACACTTAAGCAGATATAAGGAAGCGTTATCCGTAGATTCTTTATTGAATTTAAGTTTGGCAGCTATTAGAGCTTCTAAGCAATCTTTTGATTTAGATGTGTAATAGGCATGTTCTAGAGATTTTATTTTAGCAAAAAGATCTGTAGCTAATTTTCGAGCCTTATGATGTTTCCTAGAGACATAATTAATAATAAAGTCTCGTGCGGCTGCTTTGAAGGCGTCCCAAACAACAGAAAAGGGAAGGGTGTCTGATTCGTTAAGAGAGGAATATTCCATAAAAAAAGAAGAAAAGGAAGAAGTAAAAACCGAATCTAGTAATAGAGAGTTATTGAAACGCCAACGTCTAGGTGCAGAGGATTTGTGGAGAATGTCTAAGGAAACAGAAACTGGAGCATGATCAGAGATTAGGATAGAACCAATATCTGAAGAATTTAGAGATTGAGAAAGGGCATGAGACATGAAAATGTAATCAATGCGTGATTGTGTATGATGTACTGGGGGGAAAAAAGTGTATTCCCTCAAGGAGGGATTGCATAATCTCCATGCATCAACTAAATGCCTTTGCTGAAAAGAACGTAAAAATGTTTTGTGAGGCTTGGAGGAAATAAAAGAGGACATGGAATTACGGTCGATGAAGGGATCAACAATTTGGTTGCAATCACCAGCTAGAATCAAATTATCATGAGGGAGTTGCATTAATTTTTCTTCGATATGGGACCAAAAAGGCAATCACCAGAGGTCGGGGCATATATATTAAAAAAAGTGAGGGAAGTTTTCCCAATCAGTAGGTTCGTAATTAACCAACGACCAATGTCATCATGTTCTTGAGAAACAAGTTTAGCTTGAAGAGACTTATGAACAAGAGTAATAACGCCATTACGTTTACCATCACCAGGAGAAAAGAAAATTTCTCCAACCCAATCTCTCTTTAACTTCAGGGATTCAGATTCAGTGAGGTGGGTTTCCTGAATCATGGCTATATGGGCATTCAGTTTGGACAAATGTGATAATATACGCTGTCTTTTAATCGGAGAATGTAAACCTCGGACATTCCAAGTAACAACATTCAATGTCATCTAAAAAACATTAAGATAACAAACAAGATAAGACCAGATAAAACAGTGCTCATGATAAAAATTAACCATGGATGCATATAAATGAAAAATAGTACAATAACATTTGAAGAAAGAACTATATAATTGAATTGGAATGTGAAGGAAGAAGAAAAGCTGATGGTGAGATATAGATTGAGATGGAAAACAAGAGAAAAAAGGAGAGTAATGTTGAAATGGAGCTGAGAGAAGAGAAATAAGGAAAAAGGGAGAGGAAAAATAGAAGAAAGAAATATGGAATAAAGATAGGGAAAGAACATGAAGACATACCAGAGACTCAAACATGGGTGGAGGGTGCCTGAGGCAACAAAACGAGAGGACGGACCAGCCCAACAACTCCGGGGGAGACCACGAGTAAGGAGGTAATCTAGACAATATGAAAGAGCGAAGGATAACAACCGGAGGGAGATAACACCGCGGCATACCGAGGGTCTCTTTGGATGCAGTGGAGGTTCCGACATTCAAATCCTTGAATGGAATGTCTCGTGGAGCTCTTTTATCGATGGGCTGTAGCGGCTTCCTCGATATCTGTCCGGAGCTGAATTAGCCATCCGCCATCTTCGTCGGCGCTCAAGCCACGCCCCCTGGTTTCAGTTCTTAATACTACTTCCTCAAGCTTGTTGAAGTCTTCTTGACCTTCTGGTGGACTAATTTGTGTTAGAGTCCTAAGGATCACTTCTCCCTCTGATCCCTGGCAATGTAGAAAATGTTCTTGTGTAATTCCACTGACATTTTCCTACCTCTAAAGCATTCATTGGTGTTAAAAAGTCCTCTTTCCATCACCCCCATGGTATTGAGCGACCTCCCATATTTTGCAAATATGTAGGTGGTGGGTCAAATGCATTAGGACTATAATGCTATGCTAAAGCAGACAGTGAAATTGTAAATATAGTTTTGAATATGATGGTGAGAAAAGTCCAAAAATGGGTGAGAGTCAAAGCAAATAACCAACAGACTAATTTTCCATAAATTATCCATGTAAACAGTGAAAGCATGCAGAAATGTCTGAAATATTTTCTGCTTACTACTTCATTTTTTTTTTTTTTTCTGCACCATGAATTTGCATTGGAGAAACCTTTGTGATGTATCTCCCGTACCGCGTTGCTGCACAAAATGCCTCAGTGCTATAAAACATGGTCAGGTTAGGAGCTTCTCGGTTGCCTATGACGACAATGATTCTGATGAAATTGCAAGTATGTGTAATTGCATGACTTACTGAATACGTGCCATGTGATGATGTTCCTCTGTGAATGTCCAATGTTCTACATGATGATGTTGAGTTGGGGTGAGAGGATGGTGTCAACACTGAGACTGGCTGTAGCATGATGGACACTGTACTTGGAAGTAATATGCACTGCATACAATGTTCAAATGAAAGCAAGGTTAGTAACATATTTTCAGAGGTTTTACAGCACTAGTAGAGTTTACCAAAAAGTGCTAGAAAGACGTCTATACCCCCTTATCCAATTGGTTGCCCAAACTCCATTTTCCACAATTCCATTGACTTCAGTCAGCAATAAGGCAACATTTCCTTCCAAGTAACACAATACTTCATTCTTTTCGCATTTTGTTGTTGCCCTTGAAAGATGTCCACGATTCTACCACCAATTTGTTTTACACAGCGATCACCATAAATTGGTAGATAAAAATTTGACTTTAATCATTCCTCCATAAAATAGATAATCCTTAGTAATCCTTCTGAGTGATCAATGGTTGGCAAATCACATGTGATGAAAAGGGCCCCGCAGTGTGGGGATGGTCTGAGCTCCAGGGTGGTCCCCTCAGAATGGTACCCTGGCCTGATACCACCTGAGTGTGGTCGGAGGGGGCCTCCTCCATGTACTTTGCAGGGGGGGGGCAACAAGTTTTGTTATGCCACTGAGCAGTTCAGCTAGAAACTGACCAACACCAGCTGTTAGTATTCCATATTCTGAAACAGTCATGTGCACAGAACACAATGTACTCCTGGCAGTGACGGACAGGAGAAAATCCTTTACACCATCCATGCTAAATAGGGCAGACGGCATAAATTCCTTCCTCTAACAGCCCCTACTTCATTGAGTCATCAGAGGACAATTCTGTTGACTGTTCCCATCGGGGCTCCGTCAACAGAATACTTACAGTCTGCCCGACTCTAAATGAGGCAATTAGATCAAGTACTTTGTCACATTTACAACAGAGTACCCTGCTCACCTTACTCTACATCGGGCCATAGGTGATTTGCCTAGAATCATAGAATGTTGAGCCGATACCGGGACTCAAACCTGGTTCCAAAGCTTCAGAGTTGGCAGCTCTGACCATTAGGCCACATCTGCTCACTCCACGACCTCTTTCACATCAAATGGTATTTCTTTTGCAAAGGCATTAACTATTTAGTGGACATGCAACCTTAATCTTTCCAGTGACCAACTGAGCATCCATCCCACATTGTATTCAGTTTTATAATCACATGATTATTGCTTCAAGATTAAATGACAAATCTGCAGAACGTCTGCAGCAGTGAGACATTACTCATAGAAATATAGAATATGACAGCAGCTTAAAACTGATAATGCAATCTGGTTTGACAATGACCTTCCTGTTCTTGACACGTGGGTCCTAAATGGACTTGAGTTTACCTCTGCATATGGATTAATGTTGTTCCTGTGTGTCTTTAATCATCCACTTTTTGAAATATTGTAATTTTTTTTTTCCAGCCACTCATCTTGGGAGACTGTAATTTACTTTCACCCACATTCTGTGAAAATATGTTACAGCGTTACTCCTGCTTCTCCGTTGTCACATATTGTCCCATCTAAGTGTGGCAGAATGCTTCTAGTAAAAACCCACCTCCCATACTGTGGCCATCACTCAGTAATGATCATCGGTATAGGTCCAGAGCTGCTCCTTCCTTCATTACCAAACAGTCTTCAGTGACCGCAACACACACACAGCGAAGTTACCTCACCCACTTCAACACCACTGCAACTATTTTAGGCTCACAGTTCCTCTCAACTTATTTACACGTTGACCACTGGACAGTCATGCCATGGGGCCAGATATATTCCATAATCCCTAAAGCAAGGAGAGACCAGGGTTGAACGGGCATTGACACACCACCTTCTTCTAAACTCCAAATTGTATTTTTTCTGCAGAAGGGCTAAAAATGAACCACACCTAAAGCCTGAAACGTTCTGTCCGCCCACCTGTCCGTTCATTTCCCTTCTTGTCTACTGTCCTGTTTACATTTGCATCAGCCTGTCCATCTATGTAAAGAAGTTTGTGAGATCTGCCTTGTGTTGGACTGTATTATGCCTTTCTGTGTGTGAGAACCCTGGGATGTTGGTCTTGTGATTGGATAGCAATACATTTGGGGGTCTGTACATTTGTGACTATATGCCTGATGGTCTATGCAGGGGTGCCAATGGGGAAGTCTACTTGGGCATCTGCATAACTGACTGTGTGTGTTAGTGTCTGCAACTGATGTATGATCTTTGTACATGTGCATAGATGTTGCATTCCTCTGTGTTCGTTTACTGTACAAAGGCCAGACTAAATGACTTTGTGTATGCTTGTTCATTTGCAAGTAGGGCACGCTATTTGGAAAGCAAATTGCATTGAAGGCATTCCCAAAATGGATGAAATGTCTGCCTGCCGTTCGCTGTAGGAGTCTATTCGAAGTTTATAATTTCTTTGGTAGAAATTACAACCTTTGAGCTAACTCTTTTACCTGCACAATTGCACAGTTCCTGCAGGCAGCAGCGACTGCTACCGGATGGGGTGGTGGGGCAGGGAGGGTTTAATTAACAAACAAAAAAACACACTTACCTTAGAATGGGCGGCCGGCCGCCGCCTCCCCTGTGCTCTCTTCTTTCTTCCTTTCTGCAGACTGGCCGGCAGCAGGAAGCACCCAGCGCACAGGCTCCCCAGAGCCAATCACAACTCTGCAATGCAGCGTTGTGATTGGTTTCAGCACCGTGGATCGACGCTCAGACTGGAACAGGGAGCCTGTGCATGTTCCTCACCAGGCTGTTTAATGCAGCCTAGTAGGAACATGCAAAGTGTGCATGAACTGTTTGGTCGGCCAAAGAGGGCCGGCCAAACAGTTCATGCGCACCTTGGGAGTGCAAACCACTCCTCCCCTGCTCCGGCCAGCCCCAGCCCGCCCCGCCCCACCCCACATAGGCCACTGACTGCATGCAATCGGAAAATTACGTTATTGAATGAGGGATGTCTGTGCGCCGCATTCTACATAATTTCATTGGATGAAAGACATACTACATATAAAACAAGCATTGGCATAGCCAATAGGTCTCGCCTTTGGGACCTTATAAGTGTTTAGTTATCCAGCACAATATCCTTGGTGCAACAACATCAACTGTTGCATGGCTAAACACATATAAGGTCCAAAAGGTCTTTTTCCTAAGCAGCGCATGCGCGCTGCGTCGGCGAGACCTAAACAAACGTAGAGATAGGTACCAATGTACAACAAATGTATATGCAAGCAAAACGGAACATGCTCCTGTAGCAAAAGGAAACACATCTTACACCAGCACCAACACAGGAATCTGTTCACGCCCCTGGGGGAGTGAGAGAGGGCAGCAAACAGAACATAGATCTGACTTACCAATGCAGTGATGAGTATTGCTGCTGTTCTTTTGTGAGGTTCCCTGCCTCATTATTGGTGTTCCACAGCTCACAGAGTAGCTGTTTTCTGATTCTGCAAAAAACAGTATTTTAAACATCAGCTTCACCTCCATCAGTAAGCAGAGTGGTCTGGTCGCACTAGAATGTAATTGCCAAAGAACTCAAAATACATAAAGCTTCTAAAATTAGGTCTGAAGGTTGGGCCAATGTTAAAGGGTGGCAGCTGGCGACTGTGACAAATTGAGAGCTGAAGGAAGTATGATGAGGGTAGAGATTACAAATGTGAAAATGGAGACATCTGGTATTAGAGACTCGGAGAGAATGTAGGTTGAAGGCTGTGAGACTTGAGAGTGTTGAGAGTGAGACTTGTACTTCAAAGTTGAGAGAGATCGTTAAACATTTCAAGATGGTTTGTCTGAAGATGGCCATGAAATATTTAGAATGAGAGAGGGTGCCAAATGGGAAATGAGAGTCTTTGGGGTGTGCATTTAAGATATGGAGGGCAAGAGCACAAACCAGAAGAAATGGCAGGAGGATTTGAGTAAAAAGACCAAAGGACTGATAATCAGAATGGAGCAAGAGGTGCAGAAACAGTTAGAGTTGAAGTGGAACACAGGGCCGGCAGGAGTCAAAGACAGTGAGAGAGCTTTTGAAGCACAAAAAACGTTAGAGCTCGTAGGTGCATTGCAGTGAGAGTTACATACTGAGAGACAGTGAGAGTGACAAGACGAGAGACAGTGGGGGATTAAGTAAAAGAGTGACTGATGGAGAATGATACATAGTTCAACCTACACAGTGCCAGATAGAAAGAACTGGGGGATGGGGCAGAGTGGCATGGTGAGAAGCAGAGAAGGAACAACAAAGGCTTAAGGACAGTGTGAGCTGAATGGTGCGAAATATTGAGAGTCGGACGGCAAAAGACAATGAGTGCTAGATAATGAGAGATGATGAGAACTGGCTGACGAGAAATAATCAGCTCTCTAGGTGAGAGACTGTGAAAGCTGGAAAATGAAGCTAAAGAGAGTCATGAAATAAGACACTCCACAAAAGCAGCAGTGTCTTACCTGGCTGGAATCGAGCTTTGGAGGTGCATGTCAGGGAGCAGCTGCCCTTCTTCCCATTCTTGTTGCAAGTCAGGGTAGCCCGATGGGGCCTGGCATTCGAAAGGCACTTCACAAGCTCTGAAATAAGGTGCAAAAGAGAAACACTAACAAGCACAACTGAAATTGAGTACACCTCTCCAGGTTTCTCCTAAGGCAAAGAAGAGAGACTTCGGTGACTGGTTGGGGAAGCTGAACAGCTCTAGGGGGAACGGAACAGTAAATTAGAGGTTTAGACTATGTTCCATGCACTTTATTTTGTCGACATTTTAAGAATGCTCACAGGGAGCAGATTGGTACAGTCTTACCCACCGATGCAGTCCTCCTGATTCCAATGGAGCCTGAAGCCGGGAGGACAGGTACACTCATAGCTCCCGGGGGAGTTCAAACAACCAAACTTGCATCCTCCTCGGTTCATGCTGCACTCATCGACATCTGCAGTACAGAAGGAGAGGCTAGTGTTACGATATGAAACAGCAGAGGCTGACTTTAGGGGTGGAAAATGAGAGAGATCAACTGTAGGACACAGTACAATAGGAAAGTCCAAATCTCGAGAACCGTACAAGAGAGGCCAATCTTAAAGACTGGTAAAATAAGGGTCAGCCTAAACAGATGCTACCGAGTGATAAAAACATCTTTAAGGAACGGTACAGAAAGGGCCAACTTTAAGGAATGGCACCGGAAGACAAGCCACCTTTAGAGAATGGTACAGGAGGAACCAATTTTCAGGAATGCTATAAAAGGCCAACTGGGAGGAAAAGTACAGAGGGAGAAGTCAGCTTTAAAAATGGTGCAGGAAAGGTTACATTGAAGGAATATAATAGAAAGGGGCTCTGGAATGAAAAATGCAAAAGGTCAGCTGGTCGTCTTGTGAAATTTTAAGAGATGTTACAGATTCTGGTCAGTGGTGCTGGAACAATCTTCAGAGTGGGCGCTGTCATCAATGATACGTTGCTGAAGTCATAGGGATTGTGAAAAATTCAAGGGTCACACTAAAGACAATTGTAGCAAATGAGCCGTGGCTATTCAGCAGGAGAGTGGTAAAGGATGTAGGATAAAGCTGGTGCTATACCTTGGAGCGCACCGTCACCCATATATTGCTGAAGTATGGTGTGGTAGCACAGAGTCACAGACAGTATATTTTCCACTGAAATTGCTACTACATTTGCACAGACAAGCAGTTTTACTGATAAAACTATATATAGCACACAAAAAATAATATATGAAAATCAGGTTTAACGCATATTTATCATTTACTCACCACCAAGTAAAGTGCCTTAATTTGTTTTGATCGTATTACAACCTATGTTTCCATCATACTTCATAATTTTTAAAAAGCGCTTCATTTGTGCTTTTCTAACTGCTGATATAGTTTGAATCGTTTGTACTGTTCAGTTACAAGTACTTAAATGTTGTGGTGTTGTAAAGAATTGACATCCTACAGCCTTTCCTTTCACACTATCTGTTCCCCAGCAAAATTGTCACATAGTTCAGTTTACAAAATGCTCTCACTTCGCATTCAGAGAAAGAAAAGTAAACCACTCTCCACGTTAAAAGAATAAGCAGCAATTTGAAAGAAGACATAACCTGACATCTGATTGTCTTTGAACGCACAGCAGATGTGACAAGATGAAATCAAATTTAAAACATCTTTATTGATTATTTTTTAACTCCAGCATGGCTAATTTGGGGGGGAGGGGGGGGTCGCAGCACCCCTACACATTTGCTTCCAGCGCCCATGCTTCCAGGTGTGTGCAATGATGGAGAAGGAAAATGCTGCACTTGTGGAATGGTGGAGGGCAAAATGCAAGCTTTAAGCACTAGTGCAGAAAGAAATGGCATGGTGTAGAAAAAAGACTAGCCTTAATGGAAAATCATCTCAGCAGTCGGGCAAAAGACTCATGCGAAGCAAACAGGATACCTGTTGGAGTAGTCAGGAATAGTTTGCGGATAAGCACTGGGTACTCAGAAGCTACAACATCTGCTGCCTTGTTAATTGAAGTATTTGGGTTATAGTGCACAGCACATACATATCAGGTTCAGTGTGGGCAGGATTTGCACCACTTTCTTCACAATGCCTCACCTAGCACTGCCTCTCTCATTACCAGGTTCCATGAATAACATCCTCTCCCTCCTGTGATTCTTGTTCTTTTGGTGACAGATCCCGATCTCTAGTCCAATTCCAATCCCAGTCTCTCTGAAGAAGGTTGTTTATGGGAAACAAGAAGACAGTAGTTGATCCCATTACATCTCAAGCACAGGACCCATTAACCAGATGGCCCCTCTTTCAATTCCTGATCACTCTTCGGAGAACAGACGATGGGGTAATCTTTGTGTCCAATCAACTGGCTTCTTAATGTGGACGCTGCTACAGGTTAAATTACTGCTGCTCCTAAGGTAGTTTGCTGTTGAGATCTCGTGCTTTGTTTTAGAATTTAGCTTTACATTTTTTTATTGTTCAAATTAAAAATGCAAAAAAGGAAGTCAACAATCACAGTCCAAATGTTGATAATGCGCTGTCAAACACTACTTTCTTATGGCATAGCACATGTTTAAGAAAATATTATATAAACACTGCTTCCTGCAAAATCCTCCCAATGTGCGTGTGGGGCTGTGAGGAGGGTATAAACAGAGGCAAACAAACAACTCAAACACAGCTCAGCCGAGGATACAACTCAAAAGTTGAAATAAATGGCTCCAGATGCTTTATTAAGCAACAAAGTTCCCTCCAAGGTCTTCTAGGCAGCAGATGCAGACTGAAGCACAAAGCACAGGGAAGGGGTACCAGCCCTACATCAGTTTAGACCAGCAGTCCCCCTCACACCACACCATCCTGGACTTCATCACAGAGCTCAAGTATTCAAGGGCAACATATGGGGCTACAAAACATATGAGTTTTACCTCCGTCTTGGACACTTAGGGGCCGATTCCGATCTCGGGCGGTAGGGCTCCGAATCGGATTTGGCATAACCGGATCCGATTCGGAGCCCTATTTCCCGACCGATTCGTACGCGCGTCCGGACGAGCGAGTACGATGCGAAATCGCCGACCGACTCGTTCGGGCGTCCCAACCGCTCCGACCGACTCGTTCCCGGGTCTAACCGCACCGACCGACTCGCTCGGACACGACTCGCACCGCGCAATGGAGACGTTCCCCGGCCGGGTAAGTACGATGCGCGCCGCGAGCAGTCCGACCGACAGGCGCCGTCCGGCTCGAAAGAGCAGTCGGAGCCGTACTTCGGGGGTCCGTGTCGGACCCCCATGTACGCGTAGCCGCGCGAGTCGCACACAGGGGGGACCCATGGGTCCCCCCTACCTGTGCGTGTACGGCGCGAGCCGCTTCGCCGCGTACCCGCTGTAGGGGGCGCCCTTGTTCGCCTCGCACCCGTTGAGGCAATGGGAGCCCGCGTACGTGCTGTACGACCGGCTCCCATTGACTTCAATGGGAGTCCGACCAACTCGAGTACGATAGCATACGGACACATCGTACTCGTTCGATCGGGCTGCACGGGTCCGATTCGGTCGGAAATCTCTCCGGGTCCGGCTCGGTCGGAGAGATTTCCGGCCCGAATCGGAATCGGCCCCTTAGTCGCAATGGGAGCCGTGGGGAGGTTGAGAATATCTTTTAACCAACTGTAACTGTTGTCTATGCACTGAAGTAGCATAGCTTAAAGTAAACAAGGCGATGCCGGTGAGGCCTCCGCTGCCTGTGATCTTCTGGGCAGCTTATTGTGCTGCACTGATCAATTACCCCAAGGCCTGGCCTGCTACTGGAGCTGCAAGGAGCCAGTCTGCAATGCAGTGCCATCTATGTTGCGTCGCTCAGGTCTACTGCAACCACTTGCCTGGACACTGCGGTCAGCGGCATAGGTGACACCAACTGTGCTCTCCCCGCCTGCTCTTAATATTGTTCCCCTCAATTGACTGGGAAACCTGGACATACCACGTAAGTGGCCCGACTGAGTCTGTGGCTCCTCTCCTTCGTGGCGGGTTAAAGTTCCAGGCTGCGAGGCCTCTTCATCACCAGAGGGGTGATGAAGAGGCCTGGAGACCCCAGCCGCGCTTACCTTTGCGGCTCTGCGGTGCTCTCCCCGCGGCTGAGTCGGTCTCCGGGCGCTGCTCGGGGAGAGGACGGGGTTGAATGAAGGGGTGCGGTGTTCGCTGTTGCACGGAGGGGAAGCCGGGCCTTGGATGTCGAGTTTCCTCAGCGGCCTCTGCACGGGGCTAGCGAGAGAAAGAGCGCGCGCACAACCAACCTCGAGTGCCCCAGCCCCGCCTTCATCACCAACGGGTCACGCTGCGTTCCAGGGAGCGTGCGGCGTGGCATCAAATTACAAGCTGCATCCCACACACACACACACACAGCGTTTCCCTTGCGGGAGCGAGCAGGGGCACCATCCGTTTGCAAGATAATTACAAACAGATGTCGCCAAAGCTCGCTCCCGCAAGGGAATCGCCAAACGTGCACGCGTTGCCATTGAAAGCAATGCAACGCGTGCACGTTTTTAGGGCGAAAAGCAAACCGATTCCAAAAGGTCTTTTTCCTATGCAGCGCATGCGCGCTGTGTAGGCGAGACCTAAAAATTGGTAAGCCTATTGCAGTGAGGCCACCACATGACTCAGCAGCGTGGTCTTAAAAGTAAACAGAATACATTAGCCCCTCATTATGGAACCCCCTATACTGTCAGGTAGATGTTAAGAGAGTGCATTGCGTAACCTGTCGGCCTGATCTTAGATTCCTCAAAGAAGGTCAGTGGTTTCATTTCACCAACATCGCAGGTAGCGGAAGTGACATCACCCCCCACCCCCTTCATCCCCTCTGGCCATTATAAGAAGTGACACCATGAAGATGGGCTACTGTTTTTAAAAATGTAAATGAAATATTAGGGTCTTGGCATGTTAATAGTCCATTGATTGAAAGCATTTGCAAACTACAAACGAATGACTGCAGAAAACGCTAAGCCATATTTACTTTTAGAGGGTCACCAGTTGGGGTGTTTAAGTTATGTAGGTGTCAGCAGCAACATAGGTTATTCAATTATACTGTGATCTGCCTTCAAGCGAGGTTTGTAAATAATGTTACACAGGAAACAGAACAGACTGTGTTATCCTCCAAGTAATAATGCTTCCAGAGACTTGGAAGTACTCCCTATGTAGGCCTATGAGAAATAGGGGGGTGTGCAAAATTATAAATGAACTGGCAAAATTATTCTACAGTGATGATCTTGGACTTTGGACAAAATATTATGAAACAAATCTTCTAGGATATTTTTATGTTCTCGCAGAAGAATTTGTATGGAAAAAGTACGTTTTCCAAGGTTCTTTCTCTAAAAAACACAAATTTAACAGGCTTTTTTACCAGCTATATTTTCTGAATGTTTGACAATTTCACAAAATTGCCATAAGTTTGAAATAACCTTCATGATGTTGTCACAAGCCGCAGCTAAGTTGCAACAATGAAACCAAACAACTCCATTAATAACAGAAATTCACACACAAAAAGAAAGACAGCAACACATCATGGTAGAGTAAAGAGCAGACAATTGACTAAGAAAACGAAGGGGCATATATACAAGCCCCTATCACCAAAGGAACATCACTTTTTTTTTTACGTTCCTGTGACGATAGGGCTTCGCCTTATTTACAAGGTGGCGGTAAGCCACTTAACGTGGCTTACTGCCGCCTTGTAAATAAGGGACCCTTTCAAGCTATACTAAGCGTGAAAGGGGTGGACAATGGGTGTTGCGTTGGGCGTTCCATCACAACACCATTGATTTTGACACTGCTCCATATTTACAAGGGTGGCGTGAATTTGGGGCAGTGCCAAAATTAAGATTCGGGGAAACCTGGGGGCATATGTAGAAGCTCCTATCGCCATCACAAGTCACTTTAAGACAAGTTGTGGTGGCGATAGGGGCCTCGCCTTGTTTACAAGGCAGCGTTAAGCCACTTAACGTGGCTTAACGCTGCCTTGTAAATAAGGCCCCCTTTCACGCTATGCTTAGCGTGAAAGGGGTGGCAGTGGGTGTTGTGGTGGACGTTCCACCGCAACACCCATTGTTTTTTACGCTGCCCCCTATTTACAAGGGCAGCGTAAATAGGAGGCAGAGCCAAAATTAAGACCAGGAAAAACCTGGTCTTAAGTTGGCAAAACGAGGAGAAATGCTTTATTTCTCCTATTTTTGCTATTTCCATGTGTGCTGCCTTGCGCAGCACACATGGAAAAAGCAAACCACCTTGGATTGTTTATGTGTAGGAAGATGTCCCTTCCTGCACATAAACAATCCTTAAAAAAATAACATTTTGTAACTTCCATGTGTGCTGCATTAAGCAGCACACATAGGAGTGACAAAATGGCATTTCAAGATTGTTTATGTGCAGGAAGGGACACCTTCCTACACATAAACAATCCTCCCCGGCACGTTGGCGGTACACTGCTAAGTGTAGTGCCAGCGCGGGGGGAAACGCAGGGCTGCACCATATCCTTGTAAATATGCTGCAGCCTTGCATTTCTGAAGTGGCGGAGTGAGGCGTACGCCGCACTCCGCCACTTCCTTGTGCATATGCCCCCTGGTCTTAACATGGCGAAATGAGGAGAAATGCGTTTTTTTGCCTCTTTTGTATTGTTTCTATGTGTGCTGCATTGTACAGCACACATAGAAACAGCAAAAACGCCATGAATGATTGTTTATGTGCAGAAAGATGTCCCTTTGTGCACATAAACAATCATTTAAAAAATGACGATTAGGAGGTGCAAATCCCCATTGTGGATTGTTTATGTGCAAGAAGGGACACCTTCCTGCACATAAACAATCATTCCCTCAACGCAGAGACCCTTACACTAAAGTACAAGGGTGCCTGCGTTGGCGCTAGGCAGCTGAATTTAGTGCCAGCGCAGGGAGAAACGCGGGGGCGCACTGTATTTTTGTAAATACGATGCGTACCTGCGTTTCTAAAGTGATGGAGCGCGCTGTTAGCTATTTTGGAGCTAACCCGCGCTCCTCCACTTTTGTTGTAAATATGCCCCGTAATGATTTATATTTTTTTTATAAAATCGCAACCTGGCCTTTAAAGTGCATTTAGAAATATAGAATCTCACAGTATGTGAAGGAACACAAAGAATTGCTTTTTACTAAGCTAAAACTGTCTAGGAAGTGAACGAAAAAACCTTTCGCCCTGTTTTGGCCCACTCCCACGGCGATCCATCTTGATGAGTGTAATATTTGTCCCCCAGCAGTGATGGTTCGAATAGAGCAGGTTCATTTTTTAAGCCTTGTCCATGAAATCTAACAACACCCGATAGAACGTTGCCAGTGACATTTTCCATCAACAGCCAGAGTAATCCCTGTTGCCCACTGACACTCTGCCTAAGGCTAGGAATGCTTCTTAAAGAGGATTTCACTGCTCATCACCAGAATGATACACCAGGGCTGGGTGACCCTTTCACTTAAAGTCATTAGAGAGCTAGCTCGCATCAGATGCTGACGCTGCTAATCACAAAAACTTGGAGTCCTTTGCTTGTCTGCTTTTATTGAAGACTTTTCCAGTAAACAACAATTTAATAGTCACCACTAACGTTATGAACAACATGAAGGGCAAAATATCCCAGTGTTTTCATTGAACTTAAAGTAACAGTGAATTACTTATATAAGGTTCAAGGTTTCCCGTTTATGCCAACTTTTTCTCATAAATACAGATGGAAATCAAAACTTTTCCATCTGTATTTATTTTTTAAAACGGAAAACATATAGAAATGTTATCTTTTTTTTTAGTCTCGCCATGCTGTAAAACATTACTGGCAGGCTAATAGCTTTAGAAATTGACTGCATAGGTTGTTGATTTCTTAATGAAGTTTTATTACTTTCAGAGGTTCACAAGCTCTGCTACTGCAATGCTATTTTCAGGTGAGTGTATTCTTTGACTGATTATGTAGGCTAAAGACATCGCAGCCTAAGGGCACATTTATTTTTCCTTTAAATAATTGTGGAAATATACTATGTACAGCTTCGTTTTATTACAGAGCAAAAAATTAATATGGACCAATACCAATTAAATTACGAAAAAAATAAGTATAATACATAAGATTATGTCAGAAAAATATATAACATAAATTAGGGAGACCTGAATCATATTTGCCTAGTGCTGAGCGTTTTCAAAAGCAGGGCATTTTAGATCTTGACAAAAGTTTGGTGAACTGTTTTAAAAAAAATGTGTATCCATTTTCTCTTTTTGATAAATGATTCGAGAAAAGAACCACCTATAAAGATCGAAAATCTACTACATCTTAAAAAAATAACATCTGTATTTTCAATCTCCTCCAAAAATCTCCCACTGCTTTCCAACTAGAGCTAAGTTTCTATGACATTTTTTCAACTCTCCTTCTATTTGTAAAACCTGCTGCATTTTGTGATAAGTCAACATGCAGATGAAAAAAACACTAATAGTTTCCCTTGAAATTTTCTTGAAAACCAAACCTAAAAGAAAAATGTTATTAGTCAGAGGTTTCCGTCCTCTGTAGTCACATTCTCTATTGTGGCATAGATCAACACATTAAATGCATTGTCCCCGATCAAATAATTATTTTGCTAACCTAAAGTGAGATCAGGGATCATTTTAACCTCCGCCATCACCCAAACCAAAAGGAATTTCTACATGCATTGTTTCCAGGAAGAGAAGGGTTAGATTACATAATTTAACCTTTGAACTCCAAGTCAAAATCGGTAAAGCTGTAGAATGTTGCACAATGTTAGTATGAAGTGAAAGAGGAAAGGCAAAGGCAACATCCACAGCTTCTTTAATGACACAAACATACCACATCACAACCAACACAATATTCCGATTTGCACCCTCAAGGCTTGTTTTTAATTGTCATTATTATGGAGCGATTGGTTTGTAAATCACAGACGTCAGGCACAGTCTTACAACCTGAAACTAGACATGGTCTACTGGAAACCTCTGTGTAGTTCAATTTACAATACAATGCTGGAGGCTCCCTTGTAAACGATCCTGAATGGCTGCAGCACCCTACATACAGCTCTTCCTTGTGGTTCTGTAGATTCCGCCCAAAATATCTTTTAAAAAATATTGTGCTAAAATAATCTCAAATGAAAAAAATTAGAGTCCCAAAATAATGGCAAGGTAAGTATTTTTATACAAAAGAACAGTTTTAATTTACATAATTCCATAAGTACCCTGAAAAAATGAGTGGTCTATTTACTAAGATTTAACGCCGTGTTTGTGTCACAAAAGTAACGCAAAAACACGCTAAATCTTTTTCACCTATTTACTTTCCAGCGTAAATGCTGTTTTATGCTGGAAAATCACTTGAAAGTAACGCAAAGCAGCGGATAGTGCTGCTTTGCATTACTCACACCAAAGGGGCGTACCATGGGTGGTGCATGGCCGTCTCCCATGCAACCACCCAAGGTTTCGGTCTCTAAACCCTAATTACTTTAAAAAGTTGACAAGGTTTAGCTTTAGAAAATAGCGCCCATTTCAAATAGGCCCTATGAAGGAGAAATGTTGTTTTTCGCCTTTATTTTCCGCCTTTGCATGTGTGCTGCACTGTAGAGCACACTACAAAGTGGGAAAATGTTTAAAGTTAGTCTAAACATAGTATTTATTTCTTGAAGCACACGCAAGTGTAACATTAGTGGTATTTGCCACAAGGCTTACCAGCTCTATAACCATTGCTGCTTTGTTTAAAATAGAGTATTAGTCTTAATTTTTTTGACTACATGAATTGCTGTTTTTGCACATGCAAGATTTATAATAACAATGTTTCTATATCTACGTATTGTCATTTTATAATGAATCGATAAAGTTTTTAAGTCTGTTTTCTACTTTGCACAGTGTGTTTATGTCTATTGTATAACACAGGAAATGCTTAAAAGGTCACTGCCACTTCCGGGTCTTTGTATGACTTTTTGACAAAGACCGTGCTGTCGAAACGCGTCAAGTCAATAAATACTTTACTCCTATATCGAAACCCTGAGTGCGACCTTTTCTTACGCTCTGGCAGCGCGAGATTATTGCAAAAGATTATAGCGGGTCCAGCGCCCGCCGGTCGGCACCAACCCCATCAGGTGGAAGTAATCGGAAGTAAGGCTGGACTGTTCTTTGAAACTTTAGTTCTCCCGATTCCCGCCGCCGTATTTCATGCTCCGGGTGCTCTTCCCGGTCAGGAACAAACAACGAGGGAATACCCGAAGGAGGTCCTGACGGGGGCTTGCCGGCGCGAGTACCCCGCCCCCGGGGGGGAGCGCGCCGTTCACCACCCGTTTTGGACCCTCGTTTTGAAAACCTCAGTTTCCAAGGATCTTCAAAGAACGGCAGGGGTGCCCCTGTCTCGATCAGACGCAGCCGCGCGTGGTCTTGAGCACGGGGGAGGATTTCATTTTATAAGGAGCAAACTGGGTATTGGAAAAGGCTTGGTGTTTTATGGAGCGCCGCTCCAAAACAAATACGTGGCAGCAATGTGCGAGACAATACGCAAGAGATTGGATGTGGCCAGATCTCTATTCACCGAGGCAGACGGGGCAACCCAGGAAACCCCCATGAGCAACGATACAGGAGAAACCGGCGATAACATAACTTTAAAGCAGCAACTGTATAGGCTGGAGAAACTGTGTAGAAAAGAAATAAATCGCAGCTGGGAGGTGATATCATTGGACAACTACATCGAGGTGGGGCGTGTCCCAAGAGGATTGAGAATCTTGGTGACCCCCACTTACCAAAACCCAAATCCTAAATTATTGGAGGAATGGTCTACACTTATGGCGACGACCTGCAAGCAGATGCTTGGTCTCCTGTCAAAATATGCGGCAATAGAACTGCAACAGATTGGAGAAGAGCTGAAAGAACTACGCGAGACATTAAGCAAAATGCCAGTCCAAGATGAGATAACCAGTTTTATCAAAGACATGGAGACGAGGTTGGTTAAGTACGAGGATGGCATTAAGGCGAGGAAGCGCTGGAAATTCGTGCGAGACAGAAACGACTATGCCCTAGGTCGCATTCTAACTTTTAGTAGGAAATACGACACCATAAAAAAAGATTACAAAAAGAATGAAGCACTTCGAGTACAGGAATCGGAAACTTCCGGCTCGAGTTCTGCGGCACCATCAGATGACGATGACAGACAGACCGCACAGGGACTAGATAGAGGACCGTTTACATCCTTACAGGAATACCATTTTGTGCAACTGAGCCTCAGCGCAAAGAAGAAACCATCGCGGGGAAGAGGAAAAGGAGGAGGCAAAGAACGAGACAAAGAAGGACCAGGAGAGGGGGCGAAGGTCAGCGACAACGTGACGCCACATGGGAGAGGCACAAGGCGGTCCAAGAGGAACAAATGATAGGTGAGCAATCCAATCTTGCTATCATTAACCTTTCCCCCCACATGATTACTCCAGATGAAAGATCGGTCTTGGAGTTAGGCCTTTCTTTCTGCCCCACAGCCAATTTTGACTTTGTTAAGACCCGTATTGACCTTTTCCTCTTTATGCGCAAATTGAAACTACTGAAAATGCACACTTTGAAGCACAGTAGAGGCATGCCTGAGGCCACACAAACTGCAAATGTGTCTGATTCCACGGATGCAACACTTTCCGTGAGAGATATTGAGACACTTGCGACCTTAAGGGAACTCCAACTAGGAACAAGAGACTGGGAAACTGATCGTGAATTATTGATCAGTATGAACATGGAAGTTAGTAAGAGTTCTAGAAATGACTTCAAACCCAGATCGAAATTTAACCCGATAACATTACATGACGGTCTCAACACTTTTCACGAGACCATCTTACGGGATTTGTTGGTGTTATGGAAAAAACAGGGGAACAATTTTGCCAAAAACCTTACAACATCACAAAGGGCAGGATTGTACTCTTTAAAACAAGCAACCACTTTTGTGATCAAACCCTCCGATAAGGGGGGCAATGTGGTCCTATGGGACATCAACAAATATCGAACTGAGGCGAAGCGTCAGCTTGAATTTTCAGGAAGCTATCTGAGGTCCGGTTTGGCAAGGTACAATAAAACCATACAGGAATATCATAGCCTATTGCATGATTGGCGTGGAAATGACATGCTGAGTCAAAATGAGTTCCTGTTTTTGCTGGTTCAGAAACCAGTGACTCCTGTCTTTTATATGTTGCCAAAGGTGCACAAACACCCCACAGATCCTCCTGGCAGACCAATTATCTCGGCCAATAACAGTCTTCTTGAGAATACTTCTATGTACTTAGATTATTTCCTTTGTCCATATGTTCTAAATCTACCCTCTTACTGCAGAGATACCATGGACTTTCTGTCTAAAATCCAGGAGATTCCATGGAATGAGACTTACATCCTGGCAACAATAGATGTTGTTGCTCTGTACACATGCATAGACCACGATTTGGGTTTGGAAGCATGTAAATATTATCTGAGAGAAAGACCTTTGAATATGTATGACCATACCATGCTTTTAATACGGATGTTGCATTTTTGCCTACATAACAACTGTTTTCTATTTGAGGATGAGTGGTATGAACAGTACACTGGTACGGCCATGGGAAGTTGCTTCGCTCCAAGCTACGCCTGTTTGTTTATGGGGTGGTGGGAGGCGGAGCATTTGTGGCATGATGGTAACAACACTTATATGAATAATGTCATCCTGTGGACCCGCTACATTGACGATATTTTTCTGATATGGGATGGTCCACAGGAAGCCCTTGACATTTTTATTCAGGGCCTTTCAGATAACATCCTAAACCTAAAATTCACCAGTAAAACTGACCCTTCCACCATTGAATTCCTAGATATTCTGGTTGAGGTGAAACATGGGACATTACATACAAGCCTTTTTAGGAAGCCGACATCTAGCAATAGTATCCTACATGCGGATAGCCATCATCCAATTGGCTTGAAGAGGAGTATTCCCTATGGGGAGCTTCTTAGAGCGAAGCGCAACTGTAGTTCCCCGGATGCCTATGAAAAAGAAGCCAGAATCATGAGGGGTCGCTTTAGGAATAGGGGTTATACTGGGAGGCATATTAAAAAAGCGACTGAGAAGGTGGCCATCAAGAACAGAAACAGTTTACTGATTCCAAAAGAGAAAGATAGTGGTAAACATGAAGTGAGACTTATTACCACTTTCAATCATGCCTCACAGCAAGTTCATAAGATAGTGCGCAAACATTGGCACATAGTTAGGAACGATGCTGTAATCGGGAATTTGGTTAGTCCATCACCACATATCACCTATAGGAAATGTCAGTCTTTAAAGGACATGCTAGTGCACAGTCACCTATCCGCCAAAAACAAGTCAAGGGGCACCTGGTTGAGGGATCTCCCGGGTTTCCATAAGTGCGGGAGGTGTAAAGCTTGTAGCAACAGCACAAATGTGAAAGTTTTTAAACAGCCTAATGGAAAAAGTGGGAAGATTTACAATTTCATCAATTGCAATTCTGACTATGTTGTTTATGTTTTAACCTGTATTTGTGGCTTGCGTTATGTGGGTAGCACAATTTTCCCAGTGAAGAAACGCATTTTAGAGCATTTGCGCGCCATCAGGAATGGTGATATGTCATATGCCATAGCAAAACACTGTGCATTAGTGCATTCAGATGTTAGAGACATCAGCTCTAAAATCTCATATTTTGGCATTGACAGGGTCCCTGCATCAGCGAGAGGAGGAGATCGGGAACGTCATCTGCGACGCCTGGAATCTGAATATATAGTGAGATTACAAAGCAAGACCCCGGGAGGCCTCAACCATGAGGAGGACCTCCATGTGCATTTAGGCTAGTGAAAATAAGACTATATATCATTTTTGCTTTGTCAGATTTGTTAACTGTACACTATTCAGTTTTTCAATACATCCTAGCGTCACTTCCCAATGTTAGTTCATTACACCTCTCAGCGCATTTTCTGACCACGTTATTAGAGCGGCTGCTCTGTAGATCTGCACAGATCTGCCCCCTTTTGGTCACATTATTCTCTTTTTCCACCTTACTGCCTTCTCCAATAGTACCTTAAAATTTTGTTTTTTGTGATCGGACCCGCAGTGGGCTTAACCCAGTGTCCTATGATTTAAGTAGATCCTGATTTTTTCTAGGAAGTATGGATACCAAAAATAAAGGGCACTAGCCCATTTATTTCTTGAAGCACACGCAAGTGTAACATTAGTGGTATTTGCCACAAGGCTTACCAGCTCTATAACCATTGCTGCTTTGTTTAAAATAGAGTATTAGTCTTAATTTTTTTGACTACATGAATTGCTGTTTTTGCACATGCAAGATTTATAATAACAATGTTTCTTTATCTACGTATTGTCATTTTATAATGAATCGATAAAGTTTTTAAGTCTGTTTTCTACTTTGCACAGTGTGTTTATGTCTATTGTATAACACAGGAAATGCTTAAAAGGTCACTGCCACTTCCGGGTCTTTGTATGACTTTTTGACAAAGACCGTGCTGTCGAAACGCGTCAAGTCAATAAATACTTTACTCCTATATCGAAACCCTGAGTGCGACCTTTTCTTACGCTCTGGCAGCGCGAGATTATTGCAAAAGATTATAGCGGGTCCAGCGCCCGCCGGTCGGCACCAACCCCATCAGGTGGAAGTAATCGGAAGTAAGGCTGGACTGTTCTTTGAATATATATATATATATACATACATTTGACATCACTCGATCACAGACTAAATTAATCTGTGAAAGGGAGATATCTGTAACCTGAAATATAAACTTCATCAGAAGTAAACATTTTGGAAACACATTCTTCCGAATTACATCTTGAACGCCATTATCCAGGTCCATCCTGTGCTGTTGCTCCTTGACCACGACGCTCAGCCACCCCGTTGCTGCCAGGATCTGAGGTAGGCTTTTGTGGTGGGTATGGGTGTACATTCAATAGTGTGTGTATGTTGTTGGTGTGCAATGCTATATGTAAAAATATGTGCAGTACACATTACCTACATATACATATTGACAGATTCACAACATATATGTGTATTGAACTGATAATGAGTTGTACTTACCTGTCTCCACACCACCATGGCCTCACTCCATCAGGACACCGCCGCCAGGACACCTCCAGCACAACGGAAACATCTAAATCTGCTTGGCGGAATCCCGCTGGTATGATGGCAACAGAGTACTGTTAGCCAGCAGAGAAGACCGCCGCCACGGTGGTCTCCTGTCTATTGCTGCAACATCTAAATATGGCGGGCACATCTCCGTCAGCTTGGCTGATTACTTGGGACCGCCGCCACGCGGGACGGCGGTAGTACCGCCAAGATCTAAATCAGGCCCTATGTCAGTAAGTCTCTTTGGTAGCTGTTGTACACTATGTTGCAGTAGTCAAGATACACCACTGTCAAGTCACTTGTTACTTCTATGTCATGTCAATTTGTTCTTGGCATCACCCACAGTGGATGCTGGTGTAGAACAAACCACAGTCCTTCTCTAGTATTTGTTTTTCTATGAACAAGTGTCAGGTTTGCACTAACCCTGTGTGCAAGATCCAAAGGAAGCAATTTTCTTTCCGTCACTCACCATCCCCATCAATGACCATAGACAGAAAGTCATAAGGGCCAGTGGAAGGAGTGGGGAAAGGGGAATGGAAAAGAAAGAACACAGAGACACTCCAAGCTCTGCCTCATCACGCCTGAGGTCAAGGATGTCTTCATGTTGTAGTGGATCTCTACAAGAAAATGAGAAACGTATTACTGGAACAGTAAACAACTTGTGAATAGATATACTTTAACAATATTGCTGTATAACCAACTCTCTATGCTTTGACAGGTAAGTGGAATTTTCAGAAAGCTAAATATAAAGAAGCATAAATATCGAGCTAAATACATATGCACTTACCCACATCCATATGTTTAGAATGCCGCAATCACTAAATGCCCTTTTGTGGGCAGGGCTGGCTGTAGCGGTGGCTGGTGCCTGGTGCAAGAATCTTTAATGTCTCCAACCCAAACTTTCTTTATATATTGAGTTGTATAGTTTCTCTGACACATATTAAAGATATACAGTATAAATTAGTTTTCACTTATTCCTTGTAGTGCTTAGTTTTGGCCCTTGTCACACTCACGAATCTGTCACAGTGCTCAGTATTCGCTTCTGGTCACCTACTCTTTACTTGAAGTGCTTATTATTGGCCACAGTGCTCCTCCCTCGTCACATCCAGTGCTTCATAATTGGCCACTGTCCTCCACACTCATGAATCCCAGCACAAAGGGGCATATTTACTAGAAAATGTCAGAGCGCGGAGCTGCGCCAAATCTGGCAGCGCCGTGCTGCAACATTTTCAAAACGCAGGGATGCACCTTATTTACTACAATACGGCGCACCCCTGTGTTCTCCCTAGCTCTGGCGCTAAAATTAGCTGCCTAGTGCCAACGCAGGCACCCTTGCACCATAGTGCAAGGGGAACTGCGTTGCAGGGAATGATTGTTCATGTGCAGGAAGGTGTCCCTTCCTGCACATAAATAATCCGGATCACTGACAAAATATCGAAGGTCAAAAAATCGACCTACAAAAATATCAGAGCAAGAATATCGATGTCAACAATATCGATATCCTATCTACAACATGGTAAGTACAAAAATATCGAAAAAAAAATATTGATGTCAAAAATATTGTTATCAAAAATATCGTTTTTTTTTGTTTGTTAAAAAAAATATGTAAAATAAACTAAATAATACTTATAAATAAAATAAACATAGTTAAAAATATTTTATAATGTTTAAAATTAATAAGTAATATATATAATTTAATAAAACATTAATTAAACATATACATATAATATATAATATATATACTTACTTAATAATTAATTTTAATAATTATTTTAATAAATTATAAATTGATAAAAAATATTATAAATTACAAATACATCTATACACATAAAACAATAACATAAATAAAAATTACATAATTATGGGGGTCATTACGATGGCGGGCGGAAGCACAACCGCCGTGCTGGCGGATGCAAAAACCACCAGTTACCGCCGGCACGCAGCAGTCCACACGCCCGCCCAATTACGATGCGAAAAGTAGGCCAAACACCGCCGGCAAGCCAGCAACACCGTCCGCCATCAAAGTGCGTCCGTACACGTAGCGGCGCAGCACAATTGACACACACCGCCCGACGAAATCACGTCCCGCCCGGCGCATAAATTACGATGCCGCAAACAAACGGCTCCCACGGCTAAGAGATACCGTACGACAAACCGAAGCGGTAACACGGACGCCGAGCACGGACAACGAAGAAGCGGCATCCCCGAGCATGAATCCAGCACTGCAGGCCCTCCCCATGCTCTTGCTGATGCACCACCAAGGACGCAACGTACCGCGGAGACGCAGGTAGGCACACACACAACAAGTGCACGCAAACAGCGCACACAGTGCAAGGGCGGAAAAAGCGGACAACCCCCCACCAGCGCGTGTACACTACACATCCACCATTGCATCCACATATGACACACAGGCCAAATCGTAACATCGCGTAACACATGTGTACACACCACCTGGGACTAGGAACCAACCACCCCGTCACGGCCCCAAAGCGGCGATGACGCCGCCACACATGCGCACAACGCAGAGGCCAACCGCAGCGCCATGCATGCGTCGCACACAGACACAGGGACACAACCAAGCAGCACACACATCAGCCCCACTCCGAACGCACATGACACGTGACAGGCCTGCCACAGACATGTCCCCAACGCCCAATTCACGGACAACACCCAACGCCACACAACCGACGCACACATGTCAGTGAAGTCACGCAACAGCAGGACACACCCCAGTGTAACAAACATGGCGTAGCACACAGCGGCGGCAACACCAACTAGGAGAAGCAGGGCCCCTTCGGGAAGAGGAACGCCAGTACCACACTGAAACACCCATACCACCCTGCACATATGAACAAGACATATAAAACGGAACACCAAAGAGCCCGGGGACCGACAACAGGTGGCCCAAGAATAACATTCACACACAAGGCCCAACGCAGAGCGGAAAGGCAGCCTGCCGCCCACACAAGGGAGAGCAGACAGCACTGAATGACCTTCCATTCCAACTCCGAAACCACAGCCCTACGAAAGAAGCCGGTGAATACAGCCATTGTCCAAGAAAAGACCAACACAGGCATGCCGAGGAGACCGACCACAGGGCAGATAGCGCATATCACAGAAGCACACAACGGACGGGGAAGAAAAAGAAAACACTCCCCCATGTCGGCCACATGCAAGTTAATTGGAAGGAGTCACACATCACTGACCTTGAACTGTCTGAGAAGCATGTGGGATGAGGGCCCGTGTCCTCCGCACAATCCAACAGAACACAAGTCCTGTCTCCCTACGACTACACAGAGCTCACAGCAACCTCGGAGCGTGCACATTGCAGACTGCACACACAGCCGGAGCACGCCACCACAACGCACCGCTGCGAAATGGCAACCGCAACACACCTACCCAACTACGCCGGACAGCTCAAGCTGTACAAAACCAACCTGATACATACATTGGGATGCGATCTCCTGTCCCTGCTGAACGTAAGTTACCGACTGACTTACCGCATCACATTGTTCAGCTGCGTCATGCCCGTCTTCTACTGTCGGAGGTGTCCCTACCAGCATCCCGTGGAGATGTGCCTCTCCAACCCGGCATGTCTAAAGGCGGACCTGCTACCACTACTCCTCCCTCTGGACGCACACGACAGGGCCTGCTCTGCCTATGGGGGCATGGCGTATGTGGCCAACATCGCACCCGCACTGAAATGGGACCACTGTGCCTCCACACGACGGATCATCGAGAACAGCTACATCGAATGTCACCCAGCATGCCCCATCATGGTCCTCCAAGGGACAACTTACGAACAACACCTTGACAGCCACCATCCGCTACATTGGCTGGCAAACATGTACACCACCAATGACATGGAAGCCCTGCTGGACGGCATCGCATACCTGACAACCTGTAAATTCGTCGGACCACAACGCAGGTTCCCCGATTGACCTATGATGTCCAACCCCGCACCCATGCTTAGCTTCCGCACGGACTGGCCAGTCACCACCACAACAGCCATACCAAACGACCGGCAACTGTAACCACACCATCAACGACATCGCCATGACATCGGATATGACCGGGACATGCACACTGTTCCCCATCACATCCAGGAACACCGCATGCATCGTGGGAGGCAGTGGCATGGGGTCTGTGTATCGCACCCACATGGATGGAACTGCACGAACAACCAGGACACGACATGGATCCAGCGCCCATGGACACACACACCGCTCAGTGGACATGAATAGGTCGCCTGGAGTCTGTGGGTGCTGCACCCCTCCCACCCCCGCCCCGGGAATCCCATACCAGGACCTTTGCATGGACGACAAGTGCATACAACTACAACACGACCCCAGTGACTGTGACATGTCCAGTAACCACCACATTGCAACAACAAGTTGCACGCCGCTGCATGCACGCAAGCACATGCCCTGATGTCATCTCACATGCACGCGTGCATGAGGAACAACCGCAGCAAACCTGTCACATGGAACTGAGATGGACTGTGCCCATGATGCCAAGCGGTCTGGTAGGCTACATGTATACCGTCTGTGTCAAAGTCCGCAGCTCCGCAGCTATACGTAAATGTACATTAGCACAGCCTTGGCCAAGCAGATGTAACTCTGAAGCCCACATCCCACATGCAACAGCCAATCACATGTAACCCCACACCCTATCCCATTTGCAATCATGCTCAGTATATCCTCAACATGTATTCCGCTGCCAGTAGTGTCCACTATACTGCATCACAGAGGACAGAAGACTCAATATAATGTTTGAAACCATAACTGTCTCCGCTGACTCATTTCACAAGTACGAATGAGAGAGGATGAGAGTATGTGAAGTACACGGCAGTCGTGACATGACCATGTAGTCCACTGGTATTGGATGTCAACGCAAATGAGTAGCACAACTGTGGAAGACACACATGTGTCGTGTGAAGTCGTATGGACGCAGTGCTCAGGTGGGTGGGTGTGACGGGTAGATGCGCACATGCCAAGTTGGAGCACGCCGTGTTGCGAGGGGTCATGAACAGTACACCACCGCTTCCCTGGGCATTGTGAGAGGACACCTGTCGGGGGGAGTGAACACGTGTGTGCACAGCAGCCGGGCACACGTACAAAGCGGTACCAGGCGCACCTCAGCCCACCCTCTGTGGACAAGCTGGATCCTGTTATGCGCCCGCCATGCCCCTTGACAAGGCACACACAGCCCCAGTCGACCAGGTGTAACCCCAACATAGTCAATCCGCACAGGCGATACAGGGCACGGGATGGCAGTGGAGCATGGTGTGTGAGAGGTCTCCTCGCGCTCCTCCTGGTCATATCACACAGGCAATAGAACCTCAACGTCTAGCATGGCACAAGTCAGATGGAAGTGTAGGGGGACGCACCACAGCACGAGCAGCACTGACGTCAAGGGAGGTGGCTCGCACCATCCCATCCATTGCCCATCATACCAACCACGCCACATGCCATTGCGACTAAGTGCAAGCGCGTGCGCCACCACCCCCGAGCCCTCCCCAGAGAGGCCAAAGCGTGAATGTGTGGGCCATCAGTCACAGACGGACGCGGCCTGGCCGCAAGGGCAGCCACAGCCACTGGGTGTCGCAGGTGGCGGATCCGGAAGGCGAAGACTGTGATGCATAGTCCATGCAGGCCGGGTCTCCATTTGGGGCACCACGCAGGTGGACGGCGTCCCGTAACACATCATACCCTGAGACAGCCCACCCGTGCAACTGGACCCACACATACACTCCTTGCCCTCTCTGGTGCGAGCTTGGGGCTGCCTGTGCAAGCGCTAGCCTCGCAGGTGCACATGCATATTGGGGGAGCGAGGGGAGGACATGAGGGCTGGGGCGAAGATGACTGCATCACTGTCAGTGAGTACAAGGGATGACCCAGATGTGGAAAGGAAGAGACGTGTCCCGTGTGTACTGCAACTAGTCGCCAATCCAACTACCCCCCATGTCCGGAATGTAAGCCCGCACCTAGGCCCGCCCATCCGCCACATCGAATATACCACCAGCACGACAACCTTCCCATTCGAAACACTGACTGGGGGTGGCGACCAGTGAACAATCATGTGTAGCCTACCCACGCGTACATGTGGGCCCTCCATGATCCATGTCACCTGCGGCAAAGTCATGACATGCGCAATGTGGGAAGTGAGGAGAGCTGTCCGCCCCACGCACAGAAGGTGCATCAGCTCCACAGACCCAGCAGCGAGTCCAGCAGGGGTCACATGTGCAGGGGCAGCTGTGCCTGGTGTGAAGGCACATGCATATAGACAGCACATCGACCAATGTGTAGTCTGCCCACATCTACAGTCCATCATCATGCGGACATAGGAATTGAACACAGGGCAACACATCTTAGTGGGTGCACCCACCGTGACCAACAATGCGCAATCATCGACGTACCCGCCCTGTGCATGGCCCCCCACCCAATGGAGGCACATCCAGTGCCACCATCCCACACACACAAGCCTTCCACGGAACATGCTGTGTCCAATGCACAGTACAGAGTCAGCGCCCATCTGGTGGATCCTGAACAGGAGACACATGCACACACATGCCAGCTCCCACTATGTACGTCTGCCACCTGGCACGTGCAATGTAACCTCTCACCTGTGACGTGTGACTGCAAGCACACAGCCGTCTTGGCATGGGGCTGTCAATGTGGACACCTGTCAATGTTTCGGGAGGTGTGATCCGTACAGTGCTGTACATAGGGTGCAGTGCTGACACCTACTACTGTCTCATATCCCCTCGTGCCACAGGTCCCACTTGTTTTGGCCGCTCAGCCTGTGCCCACATCGTCGTCGTCGTGTGCCATACTCATCCAGCCTCGGAAGCAGTTCCATGCTCAGCAGACATTCATGTTGCCGTGGCGTTGCCGCTCGACGAATATGCAGTCAGTCCCCATCAGCACGCCCCGCAAGTCATTGGGGCCTAGATCCCCATGTGCATGCACATGGCAGTGGTTTGTATCACTAGCCATTGCCATTGTTGGGAGACCTGTGTAAGTGTATTGTGGCCGTGCCGTCCCAGCTTGACAGCTGGGCTGTGGCTCATGTGCCTGCTCAGTCATGTCAGTGATGTGTATGCGAAATTGCTATGTGTTGTGTTGCTTTGACATGTGTCCACTGCCATTTTCCCTAGGCGGAGACCGAACATTGACCGCCCATACCAATTGCTGGCGGACATGGACGATACAGAGGTCATTAGGAAGTTTCGGCTGGACAGGCCAACCCTGCATCGACTGTGTGCCATGTTGGAACCCCATCTCCGTCCCCGCAGGGTGTATCCGACAGCTGTCACCCCCACGGCTAAGGTGATGGCCGCCATGCATTTCTTCGCCACTGGGTCATTCCAGCACACAGTGGGCAGTGGAGGAGGGATGTCCCAGCCCATGTTCAGCAAGGTGCTGAGGGATGTACTGGCAGCCATGATGCTGTACCGAAACAGGTACATCCGCTTCCCCAGGGCTCGTGAATTGGCGGCAGTGAAGGGTGCATTCTATGCCCTTGGCAGAATCCCACACGTCGTTGGAGCCATTGACTGCACACATGTTGGCCTTGTTCCACCACAGGCCACTGAGCACCTGTACCGCAACAGGAAGCACACGCACTCCCTGAATGTGCAAGTGGTGTGCCTTGCGGACATGGTGATCACCCACGTGTGTGCAAAGTTCCCAGGCTCGGCCCATGACGCACACATAATGCGCAACAGCATCTTGCCACGACTGATGTCCAATCTGCAACAGGATCGTGGCTGTATTGTCGGTGAGTATGTGGAGTGGTGTAGCGTGCTGGCTGTGCGATGCTGTCCCCTGTCCAGTTGGAATAGCAACGGTTCTCTGTGTCCCTCACACCCAGGTGACTCTGCGTACCCGAATGGGGCATGGCTGCTCAGTCCATTGAGGAATCCTCGCACCCCAGCAGACGATCGCTACAATGAGGCACATGGGAGGACCAGACGTGTGGTCGAGCGTACCTTTGGCCTCCTCAAGTCCAGGTTCAGGTGCCTGGACCGCACCGGGGGTGCGCTGGCGTACTCCCCACAGAAGGTGTGCCAGATAGTGGTGGCGTGCTGCATGCTGCACAATCTGGCCATTCGGAAGCAGATCCCCCTCATCGTGGATGACGGAGATCAACCAGGGCCCCAGCCCGCAGACCAGGACAGCTCGAGTGAGGAGGACAGCGGAGAGGAGGAAGCTGGGAATGTGCGGCAGCAGCTCATCGCCCACTACTTCACTTGACGGTGAGTGTCCATGTACGCCGGCTGATGTGGCTGTATCTGTGCAGGTGTGTGTGTGCTGTGTCAGGGTGGCCGTTTGTTCACTGCGTGCTGTGTGTCAACGCTCCATGGCCAGGGTAGTATGCCACTGTTGGTGGCTGTGGCATTGTGCCCTATTGCTCTGTGCGATGTGTGTACATTACTTGTAGTTGTTGACATGTACTGTGTGATGGGTGTGTGACACACTCATTGAATGTGCTCCTGTTCTGTCTCCCACCCCTAGGTCCCTACAGGCCCTCCGGTTCCATAGCCATGCCACGCATCAGGTGCCTTTCCGCCCAAGGTGGCCGTTGTATTCCGTACAAATAAAACACAGGGCACAAACAGCAGTTTGTGTAAGAGGTGCATTTATTTCAAACTGTGACATGTGATTGTGTGTAAGGTGATGACAAAAGTGGTGCGTGCAGTGACAATGAGCTGTCGGTCATGGCTGCGAGATGCCCAGGGTGTACCCACTGGTTCTATGTCCATAGTCCAACACACACATGCCATCCAGATGGCTGTGTGGAGTGGGATCGTAGTCCAAGTCAATGCAGTGGGTGGTCAAGGAAGGCTGGCTGGCTGCCTCACTTGCGTTTGGAGCGTGCGTAGTCCTCCCGGGAGATCTGTTTCCACTTCGGACGGCCCCTTCCACGTTTGCGAGGGGGTGCCTGCTTGCGACCTGCTGGTGGTTGAGGTGTGCTCACTGGCTGTGGACGCAGGGGAACTGGACACTGCTGCTCGACCCTGCGCCCCGGCAGGTGGTGGCGGTGGTGGAGCTGCTGTCCCTGGCTGTGACCTCACCACCAGCTGGCCCATGAGGTCCACGAGTTGGCCCATACGGGCGTCCATGGACCTCAGCACCCCCAGCACCTCCCGCGTGTCTGAAGCAGACCTGGCCCATTGTCCTTGGGCCTCTTCATAGGCCCCAAGAGCTCTGGCCATTTGAGGCAGGGCATGGCTCCCAGGGGAGACTTGCGTTTCCCTGACCCTGCTCCTCCTACCGGTACTGCTGCCACCGGCCTGCCCACTAGCCACATTGCTCACCACGGTCCTCGCTGTGGCTCCCAGGGTGGATCCAGTCGGCCGGGCCACCACCTGCGCTGGGGCTGGTGCCAGCGAAGACGTGGTGGTGGTGGCGGCGGTGGTGGTCGGTGCGGCGATGGTGGCGGTTGCGGCAGTGGTAGTGGCCGCAATGTCCGTGGGTGTGGCCGCAACGACAGTGGCAGCAGGGGGCTGGGAATGTTCAGCAGCCCTGGATGATGAGTTGGTGGGTAGGAGGGGTCCTGGGGAGCGGCTGGGCCCTGCCACACCAGATGGGCCTGCTTGGTGGTCCGTGTCCGAAGAGGAGGACAGATCCTCCACATCCGTGTGTCCTCGTTGGGGGCTTGTAGGCTGGCTGTGCTGGCTGCTGGCTCCATCCCCAGCATCCAGCAGTTCGTCACCTGTGGAGAGAATGAGATTTGTTATTGTGTTGCACCTTGCGAAGTATGTATTTGTCGTCTGACATTAACAGTTCGTGCAATCTCGTACATGGGTTTCCCGGAGGCGTGTGTGTGGCTGTACCATTTGTAGTTGTGTGTGCTTGGCAATGGGACTGTGTGCTGTGCACATGTGGCATGGGACGGATTGGCCATGCCGATGGGTGTGTTGCTGTGCCCCTACTTATTGTGACTCTGGTGTATGCGGGCTCCTGGCCCATCCTGGGTCTGGTTTGTACTTTGCTTTTGGGGTTCAAATGGAACGCTTAGGAACGCATATGGCAACATGGGGGCCATGCCCCAGATTCGCATTTGGGAGGGAATATGCTTTTGGGGTACATGCTGTGAGCCATGGGTGCCGAACGTGACATGTGTTGTGGCAGCATGACAGTGCATGGTCTGAGGTGTGTGCATGCCTGACATGGCCTGCATATTTGCTGTCTGTTGTGATTACTGGACATGGCATTGGACGCATCGTTATGAGTGAGTGTTGGTTGTGTGCCAGCCAACGTATTGCAGTTGTCCCATCTCCTTGGTGTGCGTGCTGCCCTGTGCCATGTGCATCACTGCAGTGCTCGGGGGGTGTGGCCCATGTTGTGTGTTGTTGCTCACAGTGTGGCGTGCGCTTCATTGACTTCTGGCACATGGTTGGTCATGGGCATGTATCTTAGCGTGACTGCTGTATGTGTGGCAGCTGTGCGGATGACATGCCTTTCATGAGACTGGGGCTGACGGATGGGATGGATGGTATGTTGTATGTGCATGGTGTGTCTGTGTGTTTGATGGGTTCAGTGGTGTTCGTGTGCATTTATGTTGTTCCGCTCTGTTGCGTCTAGTGTTGTTTGTCTTACATAGGCGTAGTTGTGGGGTGTGTGGTTGACAGGCAGTAGGGGCTACATGGACATGACTTCAATGGTGTTTCGGTTGTGTGTGATGAGTTGCACAGTGGCTGCCGTGTGGTACTATATTCAGTGTGGCTTGTGCATGCAGACGTGGCTCCTTGGGTGTTGCTGTGTCTGTGATGGGTCATGTGAGGTGTGAGTCTGTGGTTCATGTCCGTGTGCACATTGTTCACTTGTTCGTGACGGTGGGCGGTGCTGCGTGTTCGTCTGCTACGTGACATGTCCCATGTGTTGGTCGTGTTACGGTCCTCATGCCTCCAGTAATCCAGCCCTGTCCAGTTTCCCACCTGCAGGTTGTTCGGGCGTGCACTGTACTGGATGCCACATGGTTCTAAGCGGGGGTGCTCCATGTTGCAGGTCTGTGGGGGTGGGGGGTGTTGTGGGTCGTGGTGGTGGCTGGACACCCACTGACACCGATTGTTGTGGACCGTGATGTCTACCTTTCGGCTGTCGGTGTGCACTGCGGTGGCTGACACGTGGCTGTGGGGTGTGGGGGATGCTCCTCCTTGCTGTGCTGTGGGACTAGGGGCCTGGTGTGTGTTGTACTTGGGCTGTCCACCCTCCCACCCACTGCACTTTGTGTTCCTGCCACTTACCTGTTACTTGTCGGTTAGTGCAGCTATGGCGGACACATGGGTGTGGTGGGTGCTCGTTGTGGCGCTTCTGGCATACTTGGGGACCTGTTGGTGGTTACGTGGCTGGCTGAGTGTACACATGTCCCCACGTATCTTACAGTTGTTCGGTTTGGGCTGTGTGTGGTGGTGTCTGTTGCATGTGTGTGTGATGTGTTGTGTATTGTGTGCTGGACATGGGGGTGTTTGTCCCTGGGAGCTGTGGCATGGTGGTAGTGCATGTGAGTACATAGCGGTGTGCTGGTATACATTAATTTGTACTTACCAGCCTCCACTCCCCCTGCTAATCCGGCGAGGATCTCCGGATATATTATGACTCGCACCTTCTCCTCCCACGCTTTGAAGGTCTTGAAGAGCGCGGGATTCCCTCCGCCAGTGACGGCAGCCAGCTCTCTGTTCTTGTTCTCCTTCTTCTTGACCAGGCTCTTGACGTCATTCCACCGTTTGTTGATTTCAACTCTGTTCCTGGGCAGGGTCCCGACTGCATTGACCTGGTCTACGATCCGGTTCCACATTCTGTTTCTGGTGGCTAGTGGTGTGTGCTGGACCAGGTTCCCATAGATTTGTGGGTGCACCTTGATAATCTCGTCGACCATGACCGTCAGCTCCATGGGCGTGAACTTGGGCATTCTTTGTGGTGCCATGGTGTTTGTGGTGCTGGTGCGGTGTGTGTTGTGTAATGTGCAGGGGGTTTGTGGTGCCGGTGTTTGGTGGTGGTGGTGGTGGTTGGTTGTGATGTGTGCGTTTCTGTGGTGTGCTGCTGTCCTTGCTGTGTCACTGTGTCCTCTCCTCTCCTCTCTAGTTTGCAATGTTGCAAGGGGTTGTGGTCTGTGGGAGTGCTGCTTTTGTACTTACCTATGTGGGTGTGTCCTCATGGTCTGTTGTTTTCAGGTGTGTTGTGTCTGGTGTTCTGGCCTTTGTAGTTTTTGTTTGTCCAGGGGGTGTTTTCGGGATGTGTACTGTGCTTGTGTATTTGTGCGTGCCTTGCTGTGTGGACTTGTTGGCCATGTTGTGTGCGATTGTTTTTGTCAGCGGATGGTTTCTGTGCAGGGACGTGGGCGCCATGGCTTCTGCCGTGTCGATTCTCATCGGCGTTGTTTGCGCTGGCGGGCGGTATATTTGTAGTTTTCCCGCGCTCATGGAGGTGCGATCGTAATCTCACGTGCGGTGTGTCGGCCGTGAGGGCGGGCGGTTTTGTGTTGTCGTGCGTGTTTCCGTCCGTGGCGGGCGGTTTGACTCCGACTCAGACGATGGCGGGCGGTATCTTGTGTGATTTTTCCGCCGATGGCGGTTTTCGGTTTGTGTAATCGTAATGGCGTGGTCGGTGTTCAGACGGTGTGTGCGGGCGGATTTTTGCCGCTTCCATGCCTGGCAGATTTTTTTACGCCGGGTATCGTAATGGGCCCCTATGTATAACAAATTAAAAAAAAAATTTACTTTTAATATTTTTAAAATTAATTATATACTACATTAACTAAAATAATACAAAAAATATTAAATAGCGGAGGGAATAAAACTACTATTTCAACTCCCAAAAAAACAACAGTAAGAAAAATGTTGGATAGCGTAGAGGTTAAAATTACTATTCCCACTCTAGAGAGTGCAACAGTAGAGAAAGTATTGGATAGCGTAGGGGTAAAAATTACTATTCCCACTCCAGGTAGCGCAACAGTAGGGAAAATATTGGAAAGCGAGAGGGTAAAAATTAATATTCCCACTGCAGTGAGTGCAACCGTAGGGAAAGCGTTGGATAGCGTAAGGGTAAAAATTACTATTCCCACTGCAGTGAGTGCAACAGTAGGGAAAGTGTTGGATAGCGTAAGGGTAAAAATTACTATTCCCACTCCAGGGAGTGCAACAGTAGGGAAAGCGTTGGATAGCGGGAGGGTAAAAATTAATATTCCCACTCCAGTGAGTGCAACAGTAGGGAAAGTGTTGGATAGCGTAGGGGTAAAAATTACTATTCCAACTCCAGAGAGTGCAACAGTAGGGAAAGTGTTGGATAGCGTAGGGGTAAAAATTACTAGTCCAACTCCAGAGAGTGCAACAGTAGGGAAAGTGTTGGATAGCGTTTAAAGTTACAAATAACATAGTTATAAAAAAAATAATTTTTAAAAATAATTAATGAATTATTAAATAACTGTAAACTATTTACCAATACCAATAAATAATTATTAAAAACATAATTACCAATAGAAAATGTATTAACAATAAATTAATAATAAATACCAATAAATAATAATTAATAAATATTAATTACTAAATAATAAGTATTGAACAATAAAATATTTTTAATAACAAAAAACATATACATTATTAAAACTTAATTACCAATTAACTAATATTGAACAATTAAATGCTTTTTTATACCAAAAATAATAATAATTAAACATTAATTATCAATTAATAATTACTTCTTAATATATTAATTAAATTTATCAATAAATAATATTTAATTACCAATTGATGATAAAACAACAAAATATTAATTTTTAGAACCAAAAAATTCTAATTAAAAAAAATTACCAATTAATACTTAATGTCCAATAAATTAATTATCAATACCCAAAAATAAATGTAATAATTACTTAATTAGATTTCAATTACTTCCAAAAGTATTCCCCTATAAACGCACAACACACTCCAATAATAAAATAATACACTTAACATAATGATCAATTAATCAATTAATTAAAATTAATAAGCAATTAATAAAAATTAATTACCAATTATTAATTAATTAACAATAATATAATTATCAATACCAATTAATTAAAATAAATTATAACTTAATTACAATTAAATTACATAATGAGCAATTAATCAATTAATAAAAATTAATAACTAATTAATAAAAATTAATTACCAGTTATTAATTAATTAACAATAATATAATTATCAATACCAATTATTTAAAATAAATTATAACTTAATTACAATTAAATTACATAATGATCAATTAATCAATTAATAAAAATTAATAACTAATTAATAAAAATTAATTACCAATTATTAATTAATTAACAATAATATAATTATCAATACCAATTAATTAAAATAAATTATAACTTAATTACAATTCAATTACTTCCCACCCTATTCCCCTATAAACCCACAACCCGCTACAGAACTTAAACGCAAAAAATTATTAAAATTAATTTATAATTCCTAAAAATTAATAATTAATTTAGTATCATTAAATTACTTCCCACCCTATTCCCCTATAAACCCACAACCCGCTACAAAAAAAAAAAACAATAACTTAAAAAAACATTATTAACATATAAAAATTGTATACATATATTTTTAGACAAGTAGAACACTTAACAAAAACAGATATAACACATACATATTAAAAACATAAAATACATAACAATAATACAAATATCGATATTAGTAACATCGATATTAGTAACATCGATATATTTGATTTCGATATTACTAACTTCGATATTACTTACATCGATATAAAAAAATTAGATATTACTTACCTTAGGGTCGATATTCTGTCCATCGATATTCTTAACATCGATATTCTGTACCTTCGATATTGTGACTTTGATATTAGTGTATGTCGATATTTTATTTTCGATATTTTGACTGCTCACCAAATAATCCATAATGGCTATTTGTTACTTCTTTGGGGCCGATTCCGATTCGGGCCGGAAATCTCTCCGACCGAGCCGGACTCGGAGAGATTTCCGACCGAATCGGACCCTAGCAGTCTGACCGTACGAGTACGATGCGCACGTATGCCATCGGACTCGATTCGGTCGGACTCCCATTGAAGTCAATGGGAGCCAGTTGTACGACGCGTACACGGGCTCCCATTGACTCAATGGGCACGACGCGAACAAGGGCGCCCCCTACAGCGTGTTCACGTCGATGCGGGTCGCACCGTACACTCACGTGTAGGGGGGACCCATGGCTCCCCCCTGTGTGCGACTCGCGTGCCTACGCTTCCAGGGGGGTCCGACACGGACCCCCAAAGTGCGGCTCCGACAGCTCCTTGGAGCCGGACTGCGCGAGTCGGTCGGAGCGGTCGCGATGCGCATCGTACTTACCCGGCCGGGGAACGTCTCCATTGCGCGGTGCGAGTCGTCCCCGTGCGAGTCGGTCGGAGTGGTCGGGTCCTGCGAACGAGTCGGTCGGAGATTTCGCGAGCGCACGCATCGTACTCGCTCGCCCGGACGCGCGTACGATTCGGTCGGGAAATAGGGCTTCGAATCGGATCCGGTAATGCCGAATCCGATTCGGAGCCCTACCGGCCGAGATCGGAATCGGCCCCTATGTGTGCTGCATTCTGCAGCACACATAGAAGTAGCAAATCGTCACTATTTAATGATTGTTTTTGTGCAGAAAGGGACACCTTCCTGCACATAAACAATCATTAAAGGCTTTTTGCTCTTTTTATGTGTGTTGCAGAATGCAGCACACACAGAAAAAGCTAAAACGGGGAGAAATAAAAGCATTTCTCCTCGTGAGCCATTCTTGCATGGTGTTAGTTTTTGGCGCTGCCTCAGATTTACACCTCCTTGTAAATCTGGGGCAGTGTCAAAAAAGCAACGGGTGTTGCGGTGGAACGTCCACAGCAGCACCCATTGCACACCCCTTTGCCGCAGAGTACTGCGGCGGAAAGGGGCATATTTACAAGGTGGCGTTCAGCCACGCTAAGTGGCTTAGCGCCACCTTGTAAATATTGAAAATGGTGCTACGGCACTGGAGCATCAAAAAAAGTGGCTCTCCGGTGGCGATAGGGGCTTGTAAATATGCCCCTTAGTTTTGACCACTGTCCTCTACACTCACAGTACTGGCATATGGATGGAACAGGTAGTCATTATATAAAATATCTCGCACTTTTGGTAGTGAAAAGTTGAGGCCCAGAGTGATTACAGTTCAGCTCTAGCTGGAATTTATCTAGTAACCAAAGCACCCAAATTTCACCAAGTCTTCTCTGTAAACTGATTGGTTTTGGTGAAGGTTAACGTTGGTGAGAAACCCTTGGAACCGCGAACACTTACCAGACCCACAACCACAACCTCACCGGGTAGGAGTGGACAACTGGCATATATACATACACTTAGGGTCCACAGGTTGACAGATAAAGGAACTTCACAGCAAAGAATGAAGTAAGGCCTGTCCTGCCCAAGAGGAGCAAAAAGAAAACTATCAGAAAAACACATGGGGGCAGATTTACAAGCCCCTTGCGCCACTTTTGCGTCCCTTTCCCCATGTTAAAAATGACGCAAAAGTGGCGCAAGGGCCTTGTAAATAAGCCCCTTGGTATTTTCCTTCGTTTGCTTCATGTTCTTCTCATAAAGAAGGGATAAATATAATTACTTTTGCTCGAGCCGCAAAGTGAGCGTGAGAAACTCATTTGAAAAGCCATAAGGCAAACATTCATGTGGAACGTAATAAACAGAAGAAATTATGCATAAATATTTGATTACGTCGGGGAAGAAACACTGAAGTGACAGACTGTGCAAAGAATTATGAGTTTTGTAAATGTACTGCAATGAAATTGCTTTTATATAGTGTTTCATACCCCTCACGAGGTGTAAATCACATGTGTTGAAGGGTGTTGCCGTCTCCTTGTGAGTACTATGAACGGATGAAAGTGTGTCTCCACAAATTTGGCATGCCCAGGCCTATCCTGATCTGCCTTCTATAGGAAGAATCCGGCTCCATCTTGCACCTTCTCTCACTACCTGCAGAGTCAGAGATCCTCACACTGCCAGTGCCTCTGAAATGACTGAAAGAAAGAAGGACGTATTGTTCCGGAATAAGACACGCAGTTAATGGGAACTTTAGACAACTTTCACCCTACGCCACTCAACAGATTATAAACAAGCATTTGCAATGCAATAGGTCTCGCATTTGCAAGAGTTTAAGCCAGTGGTTCCCAAACTTTTTCGACCTGTGGCTCCCTTGACCTAATTGGCAGTTGGCCGTGGCTCCCCACCATTTTTTACCGGTGGGGGGATGTAAGCCCGACCTCGGGAGTACTTCCAGTTTTCTCCCTGAAATTAATTGGGATGAAGCCGATGAAGGTATGTAAAAAAGACAAACTACAAGCCCAAGAATGCACTACTAAAAGCTAAAAAAAGAGCCAAAGAGCAGCTATATGCGTGCCTGTTCTGTGCATTAAGGAAGCTTGCATTGTTGCAACCTCTGCTGTATCTGTTTTATGGTCAGTTAATGACGCTTTGTGAAACTTTCAATTATGAAAAAGCCTGCTAAAAGCATCTTCTATTGTTTCTCCACCTCTTGTTGCTGCATTTCCTCTTCAGCCATTCTTTTGCTTCCCTCTCTCTGCCTTCATGTCCTGCTCCCCTTTTCTTGACCTTTGATTCTTTCACACTTTGTTCTACCCCCGTGTATTCCTTCTTCCACCTGCTGCTTGCCCTAGTTTTCTCAGACTGAAAGTCTTGGTGTCACTTTTAGTTTCCTGTATTTCTCATCCCTCTGCGAACTCATCTTCCCAGAAATAAAACACATGTGGCCCAGTCTGGGGTGATTTACCAGCCTCTCCGATGCCCAGGTTGCTGCAGTCTGAGCTGAACTTATATCTGCGCTGCCATGTCTCGTCTGAGGTAGTAAGGAAGCGCTAGCTAGTGTAAGAAATAGGGTAGTACCAGTTCCGGATAAGGTACTGATACTCATTTAATTTGGGAGTCCTCTTGTACACCATACCTGCACCAAGAAAGTGTTGAGCTATAAGACTGTCACAAGAGAACTACTACTTTTTGCAACTATCTTTATCTAAATGAATGTGAATGCAATAAGTTCATCTTTTATGCTGCATGGCTAACAAGAAAGATCAATAAGTATATATTGACATGAGTAGCACAATCTCTCTGAATAATTTATTGAACAGCTAGCAGCTAATCAGAGTAAACAGCTTCAAACATCACAGAGTTTTGAGATATAAAATAGAGCTTTGAAGTTCAGCCTTCCTTAAGCAATGAGGGATTAAAAAATAATTTTCTTTGATTGAAGATTAGCACAGAGGAGCAGTCTCGTTTTGGAGCTGGTGACTACAGTCTCCAATTGTCACTAACCTGGAGAAATATGCGGAGGGAAGAATGAGAAACGGCTTTCACTGAGGCTGAAAAGGAAACAGGTTATTTCAGTTTTATGACATGCTTCTTGTCCGGCCTTGGCAGAGGGTCACACTGGGGCCGGGCAATTAATCCTGGCTGCAATGCGGCCTATTTCCACAGCGAGTTTGAAATTTCTGGCTTATAAAATCCAGTGCGCGTTTCTTCACACAAAGTGCGGGAACAACAGTCAGCAATCTTTATCTCGATGAAAATGTCACGAGTCCGTGTTTTGTGCTGCGGTTGGAATAAGCTTCACTTTCAGGCTTCAGGCTGAAAGGTAGGGTGTCAAAAGATGCATAATTTTTACGGGCCCACATTCTCACAACAACATGATTCCAAGCTTCCTCAGCACATGGCCACATGCTATCTTTCCCACATCGTGCGCGGCGCCCCTGGCTACTCTTAACGGCGCACCAGGGCGCCGCGGCGCACAGTTTGGGAACCACCGGTTTAAGCAATTGGCATTGTAAATGACAATGCCTTTTATTTATCTAGTTTGATCATTAGCACATAAATAAAAGACATTGTCATTTACAATGCCAATAGCTCAAACTCTTGTAGATGCGAGACCTATTTTATTTCAAAGAAGCGTCCGCCATTGTCCCAGGCTGCTTGGAAAGTGAAAGCGTGCATGGCGCGCTGAATGTTGCAGGAAAGCATGTCGTGCCTGCAGTAGGAGAAACTATTCAAAGAAAATAGTGCTAACAGACTAAATAAGACATACCGGGGCATATTCACAAGCCCCTATCACCACCACAACGTCACTTTCAGTGACGTTGTGGTGGCGATAGGGGCCTCGCCTTATTCACAAGGCAGCGTTAAGCCACTTAACGTGGCTTAACGCTGCCTTGTGAATAAGGCCCCCTTCACGCTGTGTTTAGCGTGAAAGGGGCGTGCAGTGGGTGTTGCGGTGGGCGTTCCACCACAACACCCATTGATTTTGACGCTACCCCCTATTCACAAGGGCAGCGTAAATAGGAGGTAACGCCAAAGTTAAGACCAGGAAAACCCTGGTCTTAAAATGGCGAAACGAGGAAAAATGCTTAATTTCTCCTCGTTTTTGCTTTTTCCATGTGTGCTGCCTTGTGCAGCACACACAGAAAAAGCAAAATGCCATGGTTTGTTAATGTACAGGAAGGTGTCCCTTCCTGTACATAAACAAACCTTTTTTTAAAATGCCGTTTTGTAGCTTACATGTGTGCTGCATGAAGCAGCACACATGTGAGTTACAAACTGGCATTTTAGGTTAGTTTATGTGCAGGAAGGGACACCTTCCTGTACATTAACAAACCTCCCTGCTTGCAGACACCCTTGCACTCTGGTGCAAGGGTGCCTGCTTTGGCGCTAAGTTGTGTAACTTAGCGCCATCGCAGGGGGAAACACAAGGCTGCACCATATCCTTGTGAATATGGTGCAGCCTTGCTTTTCCGAAGTGGCGGAGAGAGGCGTTAAGCTAAGAATGCTAACGCCTCTCTCCGCCACTTCCTTGTGAATATCCCCCACCGTGTAACAACTGAAGTAAATGGGCAGTCCTCACAGGAGGTTACGAATGAAGACAAGGTGGTACTAAGGAGGGACTAACAAGCCTATTAACGAATCAGAAGCCAGCATTTACAAAGGACAATGACACAAGCCAATGAAAAATATGGGCGGAGCGTGGGCAGAGAGTTGGCAGAGCTTCAAGTCCATATTCCAATACAGCATGCCTCGCAGAACAGTGCATGCGCGGCCCAGGCTCTACCTAAAAACACTGTGGACCGCAGGGAAATGACAGGGACCCAAGTCAGAGGATGCACAGAGGGGCTTTTTGTGCTCCCCATAACTTCCATGCTTGAGTGCTCAGGTTGCGCTTCCTTTTATAGCCTTTCACAAATACTTAGCAAATGTAATGCCTCTTCTCAGACAATGATACCACTGGGTGCATTCTACAAATTAGCTCGACTTTCATATACAATCATCTGAATAAAGATACAGTGTTCAGATCTGAGAGAATCTTGTAAGATAGAAGGTGAAGTGTGGGGGATCACACAGAAGACTGGGGCCCAGATTCTCAAAGGTTTAGCATTGAGTTAGCGTTACGTTTGTAATACTAAACCGAAGCTAAACCTTTTTTGGGATTCACAAACAAACGCAAATTGGTATTTGCGTTAGTTTGTGTGGCAAAGTAACACAAAGTAGTGTGAAACGCTGCTTTGCATTATTTTGCGTCAAGGGGCATTACTTGGGTGCTACATGGGCATACCCTTGCTACCATCCATGCTTTTTGACGCTAAACCCTATTCTCAACCATCAGTAGAAAGGGAATAGCACTACAAATTAATGCTGCTTAAAAGCAGGCAATAAATTGAGAAATATTTTCATTTCTCCGTGCCTTTTCGACTTTGCATGTGTGCGGCACTGAACAGCACACGTACAAAATAGTAAAAGCATTTCCACTAGTCTAGGCATAGCATTTTGTAGAGGAAGGCTACCTTTCCTGTACAAAACCTATGCTAGACTCATGCACACATCCTAGCGCTATGATGCCAAGGTGTGTGTGTGGTGCTCAGCAGCTGAAATCAGCGCCGGTGTTAGAGAGAGCGGAGGAGAGAGCCATTTCTATGTAAATATGGCACTCTCCTGCTCCCTCCCTGTCACGCAACAAAGCGCAGCATCTTTGGGTGCTGCTCTGCATTGCCTGACACCTACGAGAATCTGGGCTTAGGTTGGGAACAACAATCAAGTGCGATCTGAACTCAGCAATCCCTCTAGCATCCAGCTTTCATTCAAGGTACCTCATCTAGTTTTGGGGCAAATATGGCAGCTGTAATAAAGAATGATCACATAAGAATTATCTTGCTGGCTGCCTGGTCTCTACCATAAGACGATCTCCGATGACGATCTCTATCGTAGACCAGTCCATACGCCCTTAGAGAGTGCTGTTGTCCATCTTTTATTTCCAGGACAACCAACATCATGGAAATGAAAGACAGACAACTGCACTCATTTCAGTGAGAGCACAAGTGGCACACACCGAGCTTGGTGTCGTGGCACTGTTTGCACCGCTTTATAGATGGTCCTAATTGCTTAAGATGCACATAGTTTCTACTTGACTTCTTTAGAACTGAAAAACAAGAATCATTATTAACATACTGTGATTCTCTATACTTAGCAATATACTGGAAATTTGGACAAACTCGAAATTTAATAAATCATATGCTACATTCATTAACATTCATGCAGATGGGAAATGTCCTTTTAAGTATCAGTCCTATTCCCTCACAGGAACTCTTACCAGAACATACAACCCCGGCCTTTAGAGTTCAAATAAATGCAAGAGCAACAGTTCAAAACTTGCTTTCAAATCACACACAATGTCAGGATACTTCTCGGTAAACCATAATATCCATAATCCAATACATTAGGCACTATGGCCCAGATTTACTAAACTTTCATGCAATGCAATGCAGCAAGGAAAATTACATGAAAGGAAAAGAGTGAAAATGCACCATATTTACTAAGATAGGGCACACTTCTGGTCTCTCCCTGCACTTCCTCACTTGTGACAGGTTGGCGCCAATGCATGCACACTTGCTCCACGAAGTAAGGGTGCTTGTGTTGTCATCAGAATAGTTTTTGTGCTAGAAGGACTAACTTACTGCACATAATGCATGCAGCACCCGTGCAAAGAGGAAGTAACTGGGAGAGTTAAAGATATTTCTCACATTATGTCATCCTCGGGTAGGCACACGGTTTTAGTGCAAACACAGGTTTATGGCAGTTTTTTTTTTTTTTTTTTTACAAAGCCAAATAAATCAGGCTTTGCATGACTTTGTAAATCCCGAAATACAATTTGGGTCGTGACTGTGGCAAGAAAGCGGCGCACCCACAATGCAAAATGTTGGTAAATCTGTGCCTACAGGTCTTGATGCTTGAAAACCAACATGCATAGTGTGATGTGGTTGCAGAAACATTGTAACACAACCGAATAGCAAGGGCACCGTGAACCACAAGGAAAGTTAAAACTGAAGAGCAAAGAGGTCTGCCATCTCTCAGCATGCAAGAGTCTGTGGCACACGGGGAAATGTAATTCACTGCCTATGCTCTACAGTGGAGAGCGTTCCCAATACACGGCCAGCCTGAATCCAGTCATTGCTCACACTCTGTAGTGACAACCATCCTTCCCTTCACTGAAAGGCTCTCAGCACAGATGGCCTCAAGGTACTGCTTCCTCACACTCAGACCAGATTTGACAATAAGCAGCACCTCTAGCCCTGATTCCTGGCAGTAGCTGGGCAACCCTCCACCCAGGTATCCCTATAACTATCCTGCCTCCATGTGTTCTTTCTTACTCAGCCTCTTTCTTTCATCTTCTCAGCAGGAAGTGGTCATTGTCCTGGAGTGTTATTGCCCATGCTTGACCCTGGTGCAGGGTCCTAGCTTCCACTCTCCTCCTCCTCTTCCCTCTTTAGGATGAAAGATTCAATAATTTTACATCATTGATGAGTCACCATGGCTTTCTTATGGTGTGTTCTGACTGATGATATTCAGGTGATAGAACTGTCATTGAGATGTCAGTTGTCGTTTCCTCACTTTTGATGCTATTTATGAGGTCTTTTGCATGATCTTTCTCATCTAAATGAGATGATCTTTTGGCTGGCTTTGATTTCTCGGTATGCATTACCCAGGCCAGGTGGTGGTGAGCATTTTGACATATCCCCCAAGACATTTTGATACTCAATTTCATGTGCCTCAAGGAGTGGACAGAGTAAAGATCTATTCAGTTTCCCTCTTGATTTCTGAGAAAATGGTGACACCTGCCAGTAGCTACAGTGATTTCCTGCACAGTGCAAAACAGGAGAAAGGTGTGCAGTGTCTCCTTAGCATGGTCCCAGTAAAGAAGCAAAAATACACTGAGGTAAAAAAAACTTCCTTGGCAATCTGATACGATGAGTGGGAAGACAGACAAACCTAAACACCAGAAATAAAAAAAAGAGGAATTGGATCTTCTTTTATCAGAATGTTCCTTCATCTTGATCTTTGAAAAGAGGAAACTTTCAGGAACAAGTTGTCTCATTCTCTGTAACTCATTCGCATATTAGTAGCTGCTGGAACCAGAAGGCCAATTCAAGGAGAAGGAAAAACTCTTAAATGAACACCTTGCATACAGTAAAAAAAGGCTTGATACCTTGATAGCACTATGAGTTGCATTATTTAAGGGAGAAGTCTGCATTTTATAAATAGAAGTCCCAATTTTCTTGGCTTGCTTAACAGTAATTACAAAGGAACTATTCCAAACTTTGATTAGTGTATCCAATCTCTTTGTCCATTTGACTGAGTATGGTAACAAGAAAAAAATCCTTGTTCAGTTCCTAAGGCTGTCGTGTGGTTTGTGTCCTTTTTGCCTGCGTTGTTATGCTAGCCTAGGCCTCGCTGCCATTTTGCCTTTTTTGCACACGTTCCTTCTGACTTTGTTTTTCAGCCTTTGATAGTGATCGGCTAAAATAGAATTGTTTAGCCTCTTTTTCTTTTCTTTGTGGGTTTCGTCTGCACAGTTTGTACAAGGTCGAAAAACAACGTCCCTTGCTGATTTGGTCAGGCCCTCACACTTAGACATAACACGAAATACTGGAGAAATTCATGTGCTTTTAATATAGTGATTTCGCTGTCTAGAGGCACTTGGAGAAAAACCTTTCCAGAGAGAAGAGCTGTGCTTGCCTGATGATGTAAACCGTACATCTATTTCTAGAGGTATGGGGGTCCGCATGTCAAAGCCCAGAGGTCTTCTGTTTTTATAATAAACTAGTTCTTAGCACGGGGAGGGTGGACAGGTTATTCTTAGCCCTATATCCATTGTCTTTATAAAATGCTATCCCCGTTTGTATTCTATGGAATTGTAACAATGTTTACTCTTTTATCATTATTCACTATGCTGATAGTACTAGCACGTGTACTGTATCTTAGAGCACCTTAGTTGAAATAAACATTTTAAACTATACAGTGACTCTTATTACGCACGTTGTGGACAAGTACGAGTGAGTTATGAAAGAGTGTTCTTACTCCTGCGAGTCCTGAGAGAGAGACCGTGTTCTGGGTTGTCTAATCATTGGTAGCAGTGCTGCTAATGAGACGCTAATGCTAGTCGGGTTGGGGTTGTAGGTACTGAGGTTTATGGTTGGCTCACCACTATACTCTGAGGTCCTATTATCCTGTGCATAGCTCTGTGTATGTGCAGAATCCCTACAACAAGGCCATACATAGATCCTTCCAAAAATTAAAAAATATATTGTATATTTCTGTCTAATGCCATGAAGACGAAAAAATATAGATCAAATCATTGAGAAATTTCCTTGCTATGGCTAACTAGGTCTAAGGGAAAAATAAGCAGTTTTAGAAAACGTTATTGGTTGACATCCTTCATAAGGTGGAAGATCCATTAGAAAGCCTGACAAGACCATATGCCAATGCTCAGAAGCCAAAGGTAGCAGTTGAAAATATCTAAATGATTTAGAATGTACTTTGTTGGGCACAAATAGGGCAAGCATGAACATATTCTTGGATACATGAATGAACAATTGACCATCAAAAAAATCATAATGCTAAATCCAAGGTAGTTCTAACCAGTAGCAGCCGGTGGTGGGAGTGCTGCCGGGCGGTGACGCGGGGTGGGGGAGGGTCAGGGTGGGGGGTAGTAAACTACGGATTTCGGCCGCACTGAGGTAAGTAAACAAAAAAATGAATAAAACGAATTTCGTTGCGCGCGCTGCATCGCATTTGGCAATGCAGCCCGCGCAACGAAATTCGTTTTATTTATTTTTTTGTTTACTTACCTCAGTGCGGCCGAAATCCATAGTTTACTACCCCCACCCTGCCCCTCCCCCGCGCCATCGCCCGGCAGCACTCCCACCACCGGCCGCTACTGGTTCTAACTCCTGTATGACCAAAAACTGCAGACTCCTGAGACATCTTCATGACATCCAATTGTTGTTCTTTTGTCGGACCCAAAATGGCTTGTCGACTGGAGTACAAATCATTTTGTTGAACTAAAGCAGCCTTGAGGTGGAGATCTTTGAATTCCTTCAGATTCATGTGTTTTGAGCCATTTTTAATTCTAACTAAAGAAAGGTTGCCGGGAGGAAATGGCCGCTACTTAGAGGGGCTCCGTGAATCAGCCAGCATTCCCAGAGATCCGACCAGTAATCCGCTGACAGAAACTCCCAAAACGCAAAGAGCAAAGCATCGAAAGTAGGTGGGAACTTGACATACTTGTTTTCAGCCCCGTACAACGAAAACCGGCGAGACGGAATCGTGGAGAAGAGGTGCGGCCTATATCGAGAATTGCAGGCGGGGACTGGAGTTCGCCCGCGGCCGAACATAGAGAGGGCGGTGCATCAGGACACGGACATAAGATCGCGTTGCACCAGCGACGCCGGTCCCCCAGCGAAGATCCATCGAGACCGAGAGAGAGCACCGAGATGCTGCGGAGCCAACGCTGAATCGAGGGCCGACAGGACAACGCTGAGGAGAAGTGGAGAAAGAGAAGAGGCGCGGCCTACACCACAGATTGCGGCCGGTGCCTCGAGTACGACTGAAGCCGACTATCTCACGGGCAGAGGGTCTGGGGCACGGAAGCAAGTCTGCCCTAGCTTGAGACAGCAGACGCCCAGCGGAGGGCAGCACTACTAAGGAAAGATCAGTGGGGCGTGCCGGGGGCAGATTCAGCGGGGCCGGATGCGGCAAAGACAGATGTGACACAGCAGATTTCCCAAAAAGGCGTGAAGAGCAGGCGGGCCTGCGAACCGGCCGAACTCGGACACCATAAAGGGCTGATCAGTTTTAAGGGTTCCCCGGTGCTGTGGGACAGAACCCCCCCCCTCAGAGTACCCTTCATAGACACTGCAAACAAGCTGCACCGCGGCTCATAATGCATAGGGGAAGCCATACATCAAGGCGACCACGAGGGAGCCACGATAGAAAGTACGTGTGCATTAAAAGCTGGTGGCACCGGAGAGCCCGGAAAAGAGCAGTAAAATAAGACTCTTGGATGACGAGGCCCACTAGCACATATACCCAGCGAGCTGACCACAAGATTCGCAGCCCCACGGGGCACCTACAGGCAGAGACTGGGTGAAGAGCCCCCCCGGTCCCCCTCCTCACTGGTGACAAGAAAATACCACGACAGGTCTGGGGCGGAAAACCCGAAAGGCCGCGTGTGACTACGCAACACACAGGCAGGCAGCGGTGAGTACCGCCCCAGGTCAACGCGGAAGTGTTGCGATGGGGGGCAGAGGCCAGCGGGGCACGCACCAAACAAAACTAAACAAATACGCCTGTACCAAGGCTCCACCAGAAATCACAGAACATGACACCATCCAAGTGGCGAACACTACAACAATGGAAGGACCAGAAGTCACGTTACAGGACATTCTGACCACCTTGACTAACGTACATACCTCCTTAGATTCGCGAATAGGTTCGGTCTCGGTGGAACTCTCATTGATCCGTGCAGATTTTAAAAAAATGACTAGAGTAGCGGAGGTTGAAGCAATCACGACATCCCTATCTAGCGCCACAATCGCTCTCAAGCAACAAGTGCGTCAACTCGAGGCGGACAACAAGATAATGGCCGCCAAACTCGTTGATCAGGAAGGCCGTTCAAGGCGAAATAACATCAGAATCATTGGCGTGCCGGAAAAAGCAGGGGAAACAGCGCTCGACCTCTTTGTCGAAGACCTCATCAAGAATCAGTTGCAGCCATGAGGCCTATCCAACTACTTTTCAGTAGAAAGGGCTCACCGTGTTCCAGGTGGGAAACCCAGACCGGGGGCCCCCCGAGACCCATACTGGCCCGCATTTTCAACTTCCGCGATCATGACTTGATTCTACAGATGGCCTGTGTAGCCCCGCCACTGCGCCTTGACCACAGTACTATAACAATTTTTCCAGACTATACGGTGGCAGTGACAAAACAGCGCCGCAGATTTATGGAGGTTAAAAAGGAGCTCAGAAACCGTGAACTCAAATACTCAATGTTATTCCCGGCACAACTAAGAATAGAGGCTGAGGGAAAAACAAGGATTTTTACGACGCCCGAGGAGGCCCGAGAATGGCTTGAGGGGTGGCGCCAAGCCTCGAGTTCAGGACGAACTGGCAGGAAATACAGACAAAGATCACAAGATGAGACACCAGCAGAGTCCGAAGAGACAAGCTTAATGGAAAGATCCCCGCAGGCGGGCGGAGGAGAGTGAGAAGTCCCTCACAGACATTTGACACCAAAGCTGGTCGCACTAGTTCACCGCACAGCACGCAATGAAACAGACAAACTACATGTAGATCTAAACAGCTGTAACAACGCCTCGGAACCAAAGTTGGAATGACACTGAAGCATACACATCTCTCAAAACGGCCGTGAGGGGGAAAAAAAAACATAAAAAAAACAATTACTGGACACTAGACCAAAGTTGATATTGTTTCAATTTGCTCTTTCTGTATGTTCAATGCAATGCAATTGAAAATAGGAGTCTGCCAACAAGGTAATAACGCAGATCTGGGGAGTACTGGAGGGGTCATTGGGAGACTCTCCCCCCACGAAGGTACCAGGGATGGGAACTAAGCACTCTGCGCAGTTGGGGAGGCGGGTAGTTTTAAGTCCGTCATGCAGGGAGGCAGGGAGGAGGGTGGGGAGAGGGGTAATGATACTTGGTTCTTATTTACTTTGTTTTGTATGTTTGAAACAGTTTACGGTTCGGACTCAATGCTTCCACACCACGCTTCTAATACAGTATCTTACGACCTCCTATTTCATAGCTACAAGGAATGGCAGAAACAACAACACTGATTGACATGGCGACCGCTGCGCCTATAATTCCCCCCCCACGACTGACTCTCCCCTAACACTTCTCTCATGGAATGTTAACGGCTTGTGCGACAAAATAAAGAGAGGACTAGTCCTGCAATATCTTAAACGTCAGACTCCGGCAGTGGCCCTGATTCAGGAGACACATTTAGTAGGATCGGCATGCAAGGCCCTAGACAGATGGGGTTTCCGGATGGTGGCACACTCCAAATTTACCTCAGGCTCACAAGGGGTGGGCATTCTGGTTCGCAAGCAGTTCCCACTCATTGTTAAACAAGCATGGATAGACGATCAGGGACGGTTTGCAGCCATCTCAAGTCAATGGGAGGGGCGTGCATATAATATAGTCTCAGTATACATCCCTCCGGCACTTCATTTGGTGGCACTCCCAGCTCTCAGCACATTCTTACTCACACTCCCGGAGGGGGAACTTCTCATAGGTGGAGATTTCAATGCCACTGTAGATGACACGATTGACCACAAGCCCCCTAGGGACCAACGTGGCACGAACTCCCGATTTGCAGGGTTCCTCGAGGCACTAGGCCTCATAGATGTTTGGCGTACTCAGTTTCCGTTAGAACGGCAATACACCTTTCATTCTGGGGCACATAATAGCCTCTCTAGAATAGACTACATACTTACATTGGCAGATAGTCTAGGGCAAATGAGAGGGTAACCCACCTACCTAGAGGCATCTCCGATCACTCCCCTGTTTTGGTTAAATATTCACGTCACGTTACAACCCAGCGACGACTCTTCCCAATATATCCTGTTTTAAAAAAAAAAAAACAAGATCTGGAAAGGGCTAGCCAAAACCACACAACAGTATTTCAGGGAAAATGAGCACTCAGTCACCTCCCCGACGATCCTCTGGGAAGCCTATAAGTCAGTTCTTCGAGGCCAGGTCATCTCGTTGATAGCGAGCCACAAAAAAGAAAAACAGCAACACATAGAAGATCTAGAACATGAAGTAAGCCACGCAGAAACGACACACGCCCAGAGCCCTACTGCAGTTAACGCCCACAAACTACACTTGAAAAGGCAGGAATATAGAGAGTATATGTGGGAAGAAGCAAAAGGCAGACTCCTAGCCACTGAACATAAAGTGTATGAGGTCAGGGATAAAGCGGGTAAAATTCTGGCCTGGCTAGATAAAAGAGAACGAGCTAGTCATTGGGTGGCACAGCTTCAGCAAGACGATGGGGACACCATAACGGACCCACAAATGATAGTAAACATACTAGCGGCTCACTAAGAAAAGATCTACACCCCGACAGCCATAGCCACAATCGAGGAGGCACAGGCACTCCTCAAATATATCCGGATGCCCACGCTTACGCCGGAAGACACCCAGACCCTTGAGACAGACCTCACAGCAGAAGAACTAGCATTAGCCATAGGAGCTATACAATCAGGGAAAGCTCTAGGCCTAATGGCTTTCCCATTGAACTCTACAAAAAAACAGCAACAACACTCACACCGCATCTCTTAAACATGTATGTAGCCAGCCTGGAAGCAGGAGAACTCCCCAGGGACCAGCGAATGGCGACGATAGTAGCTATTCACAAGCCCGGAAAACCGGCCCAGGAATGTATGTCATACCGACCCATATCATTACTTAATGCAGAGGCCAAAATACTGGCTAAAACACTGGCTGCTAGATTGACACCCCATCTTGCCAAATTAGTACATCCAGACCAATCTGGATTCATGCCGGGAAGAAATACAGCACTCAACCTGAGGCGCCTACATAGTGTAATAGCTCGTATACCCACAATCCAAGAAGCAGCCGTCATCCTATCATTAGATGCGCGTATGGCCTTCGATATGGTTGAGTGGCCCTTCCTCTTTGCCGTCCTTAAACATATGGACTTCGGCCCCAAATTCTGCGCCTGGATCCAGCTGCTTTATACAAAACCCCTAGCACATGTAGTGGTAAACGGCCGAATCTCTGCTGACTTCCCCCTTGGGCGCGGAACGTGTCAAGGATGCCCCCTGTCACCGACCCGGTAATTTGCGGACTCCGGTGGGCGGAGGGGAGGGGAGACCGCATATCCCTATATGTGGATGATGTGCTATTATATATAGCATCCCCCAGGCACTCACTTAACAGGCTCCTGGACATTTGTGAAACATATGGTAGGTTCTCCGGGTACACTATCAACTGGACCAAATCGATTCTATATGTCCTGCATGGTCCCCCACCACAGCTCCCGCAGGGATGTAGTGTACAAATCGCAGAAGGGAGCTTTAAATACCTAGGAATCTACATCACACCACTACCTGGGGAATTTATGGAAAAAAATCTCCTGGCGCCCCTGAGGAGACTCCGCCAACATACAAAGCATTGGCAATCCCTACCATTGACGCTGCTTGGCAAAGCGGCACTCTTTAAAATGATGGCGCTCCCCAGATTCCTATATGCTCTTCAAAATACCCCATTTCTGGTTCCTTTAACCTACTTTAAGGCAATTGAGGCAGAGGTATGAAACCTTCTTTGGGATGGAAAACCGGCCCGCATAGCCATGACTAAATTGGTTAAGGGATGGTATGATGGCGGAATCGCCCTCCCAAATATATAAATGTACTACTGGGCCTCCCAGCTGATCGTACTCAATCAGTGGCTTCATGCCCCCCAAACGGAACCGGCTTTCCGCTCGGACAGATATAATCTGGGGGAGGGAGAAGTAATGAGAGCACTATACAATAAAACCCGAAAGACACCACTGATGGGGCCAACTGCACACACAGTTCAAATTTGGCACATAGCACTCAAAAGACTAGGATGGGACGGTATCATAACACAACTGACTCCGCTTTGGGAAACTCAAAGGGGCATATTCACAAGGACTTATCGCCGAGTTATCGGCACTTTAGCGCAGCAAAAGTAGCGATAGAATTATCGCCCCAATCGCAAGCTGGTGCTAACTGCCTACACAGCCACATATCCAGCGATAGCTGCCGCAAAAAAAATCGCCACGGTTGACACCGCCAACTAACGCTAATGAGATGCAGAGTAGGCGTTCCCGTGCAAAAACACATGAAAACACCACATCGCGACATTCACAACGAACTGCCAGATCCGCGATGTGAACCAAAAACAGGCGATAAGCCGCGCTAGCAGCAGGGATTTTACACCTGCTTTCTGCTGGTGTTAAGCAGGATGACTACCTGCACCACAAAGGGAGCCCAGCCCACAGCCACACCTGAAGAACAACAGATGCCATGGAGCCACTGCTCATACAGCTCGGAGACCCCAGAGGCCCGCCACCACCCCCAGGACCCCCCCACACTTCGGGCCCTCCCCCGGCCCACCCACCCCGGACAAAGATATGCCACAGCAACTTCACAAAACCCCGAGATGAGAAAGACCCTGATGTCGCACACATACAACAACAAACACACGTGTGGTCAGAATAAGGAGAATCAAACATTCAACTGTGAAATTCCCATAACAAAACTTTATTAATACACAACACAAAACAACAAATTGGATTAGTCCTTGCGGATCCACTCCGGACAATCTGGAAGCCACAGCCTGCAAGACAAAATCCGAGATGAGAACGTGTGTCATTCGCTCATCAAAGAACAGAGAGAGAGAGAGAAAGAAAGAAAGAAAGGGAGAGAGAGAGGGAGAGAGAGAGGGAGAGAGAGAGAGAGAGAGAGAGGGGGAGAGAGATGGAGAGAGAGACAGTGAAAGGATGAGAGGTCGAGAGACAGCCGCCCCTGCGCACCCATGCCCCACAGCCCACCTGCTGCCACCGGTGTGTCTCCAACCACGTGCCGGTATCCACTGCAGTCCACCATGTCCGTTCATCTGCAATGGAGTCCAGATGTAATAATGGCAGAGTACATACCATTGCACACGGCAACATCGCTCGCTCGCCCGTCCCTGTGCACACATGCTGCTGCACCCCAGCCCCTCCCACCGCCCCGTGGACATTGTCCGCCCATGCGCCCCCAGGCCTCACTGCTCACCTTCCACCACCGGTGTGTCTCCAACCACGTGCCGGTGCATGCTCCGAGCACGGGACATGCGACCTTGGCAGACTCCACATCACGCGGACCCGCCCCGCGGGCCACTAGGTCACACACCTGGATCTGGGCCTTGATTTCGGAATGGGAGAGTCCATAACAGTGCACACGTCATCAACGCAGGCTGCACACCCACTCAGCATCATAGGTGCCACTAACTCCGTGAACCTTGAGGCAACGCCACGTGGCGGTAGGCCCGTGTCGCACGCAGGCTCCAGCCTACACTGCGGGCCAGCAGAGCTCACACCAACCCTCACCAGCCCGGATAGCCAGGACGGGGCATCATCGCAGGCTGCGCACCCGCTCAGCATATCAGGTGGCCCTACCTCAGTGCCCCGCGAGTCACCGACCCGTGGCGGTATGCCTGTGCCGGCCGACGTGCTCCGGGTGCCACTAACCCAGTGCAACAAAAGTCACCGTCCCGTGTCGCGCGGGCCGTGCCGCACGCAGTTCTACTCTGCGCCCCACAAGTCATGGTCCTTTCATGATTGCGTCATGTGACATGGCAGGCGGGTGCAGCATTGTCCCCTCGGGCATTGTGGAAGATCTGGCCCATGTAGCTCTGTCGTCCCACCCTTTATACGTATACGGAGTGGGTTGGGCTTGCGTACGCACGTCCAGCGTAGGGGTGTGAAGTATCATCTCCGGGCGTGGTCCTGTGCTGGGCTGGGCAGGAAATGTACATATGCGTGTGCCCCTGTCGCAGTGTCTGCGCAACACAGGCCGCGATGTGCAATGTTGCAATGTTGCATGCAGCCGGAGGGCCCATGCGCACGTGGGAATGTACAAGGTGCGCCAGTCCGCTCGGGCTCTTGGCTCATGCATGCCAACTGCCGTGTGTATCGTTCTTGGTGCGCCATGGGCCTAAGGCCTAGCCTCAATTGCAGCGTGTAACCCACATCACATTTCCACATTGCAAGCAGTAGTCAGACTGACATTAGGGATGAATACTCCTTTGTCTCCACACAGGAGGCGGACGGGCATCTGCACCTCCGACCTTGGATACAGCATGCGGCAGACACCCCCTGGGAGAGATATCATAGCAGATGAAGACGACTCCCACACTTCACACAGCGATGATGAAGGACCAACGTATCCACACCCCACACACAGAGGCCCTTGCCCGGGGTACTCTTGCATGGAATGGCCTTCACACTCACGAACACAACAGCACATACGTCCTGACGTCGCACACCCATACGACTTATTGCTCCGAGCTGTGGCTTTTCATCCACATGACTGCCGCAGGTCAGTGGAGTGGCGGTTCAACGAGTGCCACCACCGCAATGGCCGAACATCACGGGCACATGCACAACCCCAGTCACGTGGGACTGTACCGTGCCCGAATGCTGCAAATGTTGGGGGCCCTGCCACTTGCAGTGTTGTGCATCAGTTACCGTCTGCGCTTCCGTCTTGCGTACGTCACCTGCGTCCAGCCCTGGTTCCACTGTCGAACATGCATATTCGAGTGGCCCATGGATGTCTGCCTATCCAATGCAACGGTAGCTGAACTGGATTATGACTTGTTTGTGCGCCCCCTGTTGGCCCACAACCATGAGTTTAACCGGGATTCCCGTTCATGGGATGCCTGGATGTTTGGCATATGTGCTGGCAGTTGGACATGGGAGTTTGCACAATTCCTCGTGTGCAGTGAACACATTGAGGCGCCCCCCTATTGGGCTGTTTTGCGGATTGGTGAGACGGTGTGGATGGAGCACATCTGTCCGGACCAGTTGATGGATTGGCTCGCCCTCGTGTTCCTTGAGCTCGACAACGACGTACTCCCGGAACTGATTTCACAGGAAGCTGCGCTCGCTTTCATGGACGACTAACGACGTTCCAGCAGCCACGACTGATGGTAACCCATGGCACAGGTCCCAACACCTTGTTGCATGCTGGTGATGAGTCCACATTTCCCACAACAGTGGACATGGCTGCATTCCTATGCTGCCTGTGATTGTCTGATGCATTGGTCTGCATGTTGTGGCCCTTGTCTTGCCCGTACTTACATGCACATGCTAATAAAGTCTACGCTGTCACACTTGTGTTCAACAATGATGGGTGTTGGGTAGGATGGTAATTCGTGTGCCTCATTGGGCATTGTCCGTACACAGGGTGGGACTGGATGACACATTTCATTTAGGGGTGAGTCCCTATTGGCAGGTCCACCTCTGTGCGCCAGACTTGGTGGTTTGGGAAAGTTGCTGGTAGACCTGTGCAGCTCCGTGACGTCACCAATGTGGGTATGGGGTCCGACTTCTTGGCATGTGGGTCACTGTGATCATTCTGGACAGTCTGTGTCTGCCCAGGTGGGTGTGGGTAGATATGCGAAGGTAGGTACTGTTGTCACATGTGATGGTGGACACACCTTTAGGCCTGCTACCGACTTTGACATTTTTACATACAGACCGATTTCCTACATGGATGTGGGGCTACGTTGGGGGGTTGCGAGTATGTTGTTCATGGGTGATGTGCCCACAGCTAGTTCAGTCCTACGCAGTCATCTCATTGGACCGCCATGTTTCCATTTGTCTTGCCAATGACACGGTGGTGGTGACGGACAGTTGTTGGTGGTGTTCTGTCCACACCGTGCGGTGGATCCGGTTTTCCTGCAGTCTGGAACCCCGTCTTCCTCTTCTCCTTGCCCTTCCCCGACCCCGGGGTTCCGGGCTGGTCCTCCGTTGTGCTTGTGGGGTTCGAGTTGGCCTCAGCACTCGGTCCAGGTGCTTCCATGGTGCTCCGCAGTTCGTTTACTTGTTGGTGTATTTTTTGGGTCCTTTTATGGCGCCTCTTCACGTATGGTGCGTGGGTTTTGCTGGCCTCCTGCTGGTTATCACGGTTGTTTCATCGCCATTGGGCGCATCACAACTTTTTCCACGTTAGGGTTTGGATTTTTGTCGCGGTAGTTGTTTCGCGGACATTTGCCGAGTTGTCGTGCGAATATGGCACGGTATCGCCGTGTTGTGAATGCCACGTTAACACAGCGTTATTTTCCCGCAATGGACTGCGATGTGAGAAGTTGCTGTAAACTATTTTGGCAATGTTTATCTCACGTTCTTGTGAATATACCCCAAAGACTGGGCAGACTCAGTGTTAGCAAAGGCTTTAAGCAATGGGACTCCATCGGGATCTCAAAAGTAGGAGATCTCTGGAGTAAGGGAGAGGTCATTGCCTTTACACAACTACAAGATCAATATGAGATGGCTCCCACAGAAATATTCAGATATACCCAGATTAGACATGCACTTACGAAAGCCATTCCATCAGGCACTATACTCCCTGAGGCCTCCCCATTAGAGGATAGGCTCCTAACAGAATATATGGACAAGAAGGCCATTTCCCTAACCTACCGTAAGATCATCAACAACCAACCAGATCCCACAACACCTCTCCGTGAAAAATGGCAGGCATAGGTGGGAGAGCTAGATGAGACAGATTGGCAGGAGGCACTCGCGTCCCCACAGGAAGTGGTGATATCCTCAAAATTAAGATTAGTACAGTTGAAGATACTCCACCGCATCTACTACACAAGAGTAACCCTGCAAAAGATAGGGAGGACCGATAGCCAACTCTGCTTGAGAAAGTGTGGAGCAGTCGGTACCTTCTATCACACACTGTGGGAATGCCCGGTGATAGCAACATACTGGGAAACAATTAAGCACACAATTACACAGGTTAGCGGAGTTGCCATCGCACCGGAGCCCAAGAGATGTCTATTAAACATCTGGGAGCCAACAGACCTCAACCATGCGGCTCAGGACTGGGCAACGCTGGGTATGATGTTCGCCAAGCGCAACATCGCCAAACACTGGGGAGCACAGACCTCTCCAACGTACTGAGAATGGAGTGGTGATATGGACGGAGCTATGGTGGCAGAGAGGGCGACATATATACATCGAGGGTGCCCCAAAAAGTGGGAACGAGTGTGGGGAACCTGGAACAAATATAGAGGGAACATCTGTACTCCACCTCCAGATGAGTCGGCAACGGACACTAGTTGATTCAAAAGTGGGTGAAACCATGTCAATCAACTTATCGCAATATCACTATAATAACTGTATAGCTGTAACGGAAGAGTCAAAATGTAATGGGAAGCATAATTGTATAACAATCCTTTATTCTGTAACCGTATTTTCGCAAGTTAAACCTGTAATCAATAAAAAGAATTAAAAAAAAAAGGTTGCCACATATAGATGAGAAGGAAGTACAGGTCCTTATAAGTGGGAGATGTCTCAGAATAAAAATGGGACAAAACATGACTCAACAAAACTTCTTGGAGCCAGGAAAGTGTTTGTGAAACTGTACTGAGCAAAGAAAACTGCCCATCTTTTTGTTGATTGTTCCTGCACTGAGGGCTTCACCAGCACTGCAAATTATGATTAAGCAGTTCTGATTTCAAATGGTTCTTTCATGCCCATTAAAAGATGTATCCATGTACAGGCCATCTTCACTGCTACAAATTCTCTTTCTAGAACTGACTAATTCCACTCATCTGAGAAAACATGGCATAATTAAAAGACGTGATTTGTCAATCAATATTTGTCTTGTCTTTGTAACAAAACTGCCCCAACAGCTCTTTCAGAGGCATCTTAGATGTGTCCACATGGCATAAGATTCATGCTTGAAAAGACACCCTCTTAGGTGTTTTGAAAGCCCTTTCAGCGTGATCATCATATAAAAACCCTTTCTTATATATTCCTTTTTCAAAACATGAGTAATGTAATCAGTTATATCTGGAAAAATTCCTAATACAGGGATGACAAGAGATGGAGAATCCAAGGAAACTTTGAGTCTTTTTCACATTAGTAGGCGAAGGGCGTTTCAAAATTGCCTAAAAATCCCAAAAGACCAGAGTAATTCCATATGAATTTAAAATATTCCACTTCATTTTTTTTAAAGTCACACTTCTTGGGTTTATTGATGTTGCTGAGGTCATGATGGCACTAGACTCACATGCTCCTAATGTTCCATCAGAGTAATTATTATGCAGTTTGGGGTATTGTACAACACAAATTGCATCACACAGTATTCAGAGTGCCCAAATGTGGTGTTAAAAAACATCTCCCACTTAACGCCAACCTATATATGCAGAAGATGATAAGCATCTTTCAAATCAAGCTTAGTGCTGCTTGAACACATTCCAACACATTCTTTATTGGAGGCAAAGGCTAGTGATCTTTAACTGTAATGTGATTTAAATCCCTATAATCAATACAAAAGCAGAGGTCCTGATCCTACTTGGGTACCAAAAAAGTTGCCCTATCTGATGAAAATGGTTCAATTAATCCATTTCATAAATTGTCTTGTAAGTAATCCTTCAGTATCTCATTTGCTTTTTCCAAGATAGGCCAAGGTTGAATATGAGGAGGAAGAACCTCAGGCTTAGCAAAAATGGAGAAAGAGCATGGTATTGAAGTGACAGTAAAGAAAGATTAGCCACAATCAAATTTGAGGCACAGGCTTCTTACTTCATCATTAGGTGACGAATAACTTCCTAAAGCATAACAATAACCATGACAAATCTATGAAAACAAAAATATTGCCCTTAAAGAACTGCGCCAAGCTTGTGAGAATACTAACTTACAGCAGTTGGTGTCGCGTCCCACCCATCAGGGAGGTCATGCGCTGGACTTAATTTTTGTTAATGACACAGATGTAGTGGTGGGGGAGATACTTCCATTATGTTGGACAGATCACTTCTTGGTTCTTTTTTCATTAAGGCTAGCCACCATAAATAAACAAACCCCTAACCCGGCCCATACTCGTATGGGAAGGGAGTGGTCTAAATTTTTAAAACTGAAAGAGCCTCCACGACTTATTAATGACAGTAGCTTTGATATTAATAAAACGGTGGATGAGAATTATGAGAATTTGAGTAACCAGATTACCAATACATTAGATCAAGTGGCCCCGTTGAAAAAAGTCAAAAGCAATAAAAAGCCGTCCGCTCCCTGGTACAACGAGGAGCTGAGGCTGATGAAGACCAAATGCAAACAGGCAGAAAGGAAATGGAGAAGGAATTATGAGGAGTCAGATAAAGCTGCGTTGAAAAAACTGCTACATATCTATAAAGAAATGGTGGGTAAGACCAAAGCTAAATATCTTGAGGAAACTATCCTGCATGCATCCAATAAGTCGAAAACCTTATTTAGCATAGTAAATAACATGTCTAACCCCGACTGCGCAAAGAATAAGATTCCGGCCTCACAAGAGCTGTGCGATGGTTTGGCAGTGTTTTTTGAAGAAAAAATAAATAAAATTTTAATTGGGCTAAATACTCCTAGTGAAGGAGAGAAGGATAGTAAAGCTGATACACATGTATTGTTTAGTAGCAGTACTCTCTATGAAGGAACTATAAGAGATTTTACGCCGACTTTGGAGATCTTTCAGATCCCTTCACAAGAGGAGTTTAACATAATTGCAGCTGGTATCTCCTCAGGCTCTCCCTTGGACCCACTCCCACATAAGGTGTGGAAAGTGTTCGGAATGGAGCTTTTTCCGTATCTACATCAGTTATGCTCCCAGTCTCTAACTAACGGCACAGTCCCAAAGTGCTGGAAAACGGCAGTTGTGTCCCCTCTTTTAAAAAAAGCTACACTGGACCCTTTGTGTCCATCTAGTTATAGACCTATCTCCCTGTTACCTTATCCGATAAAGATCCTGGAAAGAGTAGTGAGTAAGGCCATTTCTGAAATTTGCGGAAGAAAACAATCTTCTAGATGAAGTTCAATTTGGGTTCCGCCCGGGACACGGTACCGAAACTGCACTGGTGACAGTCTTTGACGACCTTCGAATGCGGGCCGACAATGGCCAAACCGCCATTTTAGTGCTATTAGATATGTCGGCCGCATTCGACACGGTCAATCATGAGATCCTGATTAAAAGACTCGAGGAGAATGGTATCAGAGACAAAGCACTGGACTGGCTGCAGTCTTATCTCTCAGGTAGGCAGCAGGCAGTAACCCTGACGTCATTTCTCTCTCAGAATAGCCCTGTAAATTATGGTGTTCCACAGGGTTCGGCTATTAGCCCAATCCTTTTTAACTTTTACCTGCGCCCACTTATCTCCCTTATAAAATCCTTTGGCATTGAAGTTATCAACTACGTTGACGATACCCAACTTGTCTTTTCTTTTGAGGGCAATAAGGCAATTCCCCTGGAAAAGTTTCATAGCTGTATGCAGGAAACAGCAGGCTGGCTCAGAGCTAATTCTCTGCAATTTAACGGTGAGAAGACGGAAATACTCTACTGTGCCGCAAGTAAAATTCCCCGTCCTCTACCGCCGGATTTCTGGCCAGCCTCTGTAAATAATCCTCCAATGCCTGTTAAGACAGCTCGCAACCTGGGAGTACTACTAGATAGTAACTTACAGCTGGACTCCCAAGTGAACAAAACAGTGAGCACCTGTCTATCTCTGCTCCGAGCTCTGCGAAAAATTCTCCCTTTTTTACCAGCTTCAGCTAGACCTCAAGTGGTAAGGAGCATCATTTTGAGCAGATTAGACTATTGCAATGCATTATTACTGGGAGCCCCTGACTCCCTGTTAAAAAAGCTGCAAAGGATTCAAGTAATTGCAGCTAAGCTTGCATTAAACAGACAACGCAGAGCTTCTGCTTCGCTCGCCTTAAAGGATCTCTACTGGTTACCTATGGCACAGAGAGTCCAGTTTAAGGCACTCTGCATTGTCTACAGGGCAGCTCACAAAATGGGGCCTAAGCCTCTGCAGAGGAAATTCCTCTGGTATTCCCCAACTAGAAACCTTCGCTCTTCCTCAGCTAATCTGATATGTACACCACATTTTAACAAGGCTCGATTAGGAGGCAGATCGTTCAGTCTTGTAGCGTCCAGACTCTGGAACTCACTGCCTATCGAGATCAGACAAAGTAATACTTTGCTAAGGTTTAGGAAGGAACTGAAAACCAGACTCTTTCCGAGAAACTAATTCTTAGTCCCTCTGACTTGATTTTCAGTTATGCACAGTGTCCCTTTTTGGTAATCTCAGCGCCAGGATACCCGTTGGGTGGCAGTCGCGCTATAAAAGTATTACTTACATTACATTACATGAATTAACATAAGGGATATCCTTCTTCAACAATAGAAAATTAACCTTACAACATAATTGGAGAGGCAGTGACGCCAAAGGTAGCACTCATATATGATCTCCAAAATGGCTTGTTTTTGTTGTTTTAATAAAAAGAAAATGTAGTCTTTTCACTTAAAATGAACAACCGGCTCTATGTTATGTGTGATGAGACTGTGTCTAAAGGTAGTGTGTTACGTAATAGACAAAATGTTTAAACTTCATTATGACTCCACTTTTCCATTCCTTAGCTGTTACGTATCATTCTTATCATGTTTGTTTATAAAATTATTAAAAGAAGAATGAAAATAGAATTTCAGTATGCAGTGGTATGGGATTTCCAAAACCAGAACTGGAACAATGTAATCCTGCTAACATGAATTTATCTGTTTAAAGTTCAACCACCAAAAACTATTTCTTTTATTCTGTATCAGATCAAGAAAGATAGTTTATGTAATAGAAATCAGAAAAGTGTGAGTAGAGTTTTATGAGTAACTTGCTAGGTGTTGTCTGTACATATAGTTTGTGTGTGTTTTTCCAAATGTAATGCCACACCTTTTTGATTGTGTTTCTAAGTGAGTTGTGCTAATGAGAATGTTGTGCCAGATTGAGTATATGGGAGATTATGAAGACATAGAGAATGGAGTGAGTTGTGAGAGACATCAGTTAGCATGCTTGAATGCATAGGTTCTCATTAGTGTAGAGATTTGTGTTAGGGATTAGGAGATTGAGGGTGTGGAGAGAGTGAATCAGTTATTTTGTGATGTGTAGTGTTAGTATTTATCAATTTCCACTCTGCCTTGGATTCCCACAATGCCTTCAGGGGGAGTAAGGACTGCATCTCCTCTTCCCAGGGCATGAGGTTGAGAACTTGAGAAGCCACCACCAGCAGTCACCACCAGTTACCAGGGTGTCATGGTGTGCCCTGGAAGTGAGCGAACGGCCTCTCACCTGAAGGCTGTTCCACCGCTTGCAGATGTCCTTCTGTGAGCATTTGGTGTTAGAGACAGCATTCACCTTATCCACAATTGTGGCCCACATTTCCCTGCTCTGGCTCATTGTTGATGTCTGGACCAGAGCTTTTCTCAGCTGGGGCACGACCCTAACTATCTCATCCACCATGACAGTTAACTGATTTTCTGAGAACCTGGGATGTCTTTTTCCAGACATTTAAAAAAGAAAGAAGACGATGTAGGTCTGCTACTGGTGCTTTGTGTTGTAAGTGTTAAACGGTTTTGGGGGGCAGAGGAGTATCTTTTGTAGTGCCAGCTGCAGGTTTTGTTTTGAGTAGGTATGGAACAGGTGTGTCAGACGAGTCCTTTAGATGAAAGATACCCTTCATCCGCACTGTGCCACAGTGCGGATGCTCTTGTTGATGTGCAACTTTATTTGAGTGCTTGCATCTTGGCAAGTCCCTTGAAAAGTTGGGTAAAATGGTGCTGACTTGTCAAACTGCCATGCAAGGTGAAACTGATGGAGAGAAGTCCCATCTTTTCTGCTGTGGTGAAGCTCGGTAGAAATGAGATGGCCATTTTTTCTTGTAGCATATAAATAATAGTTATGATAGTGGTTGATTTGTTGGTTAACATTGTATAAAATTACCCTAGACAATGGAGGAGGTTAAAGCTGCCCAGGTGTTCACCAGTACCTTTTACTTTCTTAGGGGCGGTGACTGTTTCATCTTCTTAAATTCATCAGCCCACACCATGTTTAATGATATTCCACCACCCAGGATAAACTGGGTTCGATGGTCATTAAACTCAAGGGCTACAGCTAGGCACTTCTTCCCTCTCTTGCTCTGATGATGCATACCTGTCTTATGGTAACTTACAGCAACTAAACCTAGGATTTCGGTGGTCTAGACACATCAGACGAGGGGGCGGCACTTTTAGCCTCTATTACAAGAATCTCTTCTTATACTATTTTTGTTTTGTACTGGAGAATGACTTTAAACATTCCTCAGGAGACCAGTGGGTTTATGGCACCCAAGCATAGATTTGAATGGTCAACGCCTCCAAATATGGTTTGTGCCTCAAATGGTGAAATGCAGTGATGTCTATTACATTATCAGACACTGAGCTATCCAGTAAAAATTGGGTTTTGTGTTATCCCACTAGAATATTGACTGCAGGAGCTTTTCCCTATTTTGCCATGTCCAACGATATGAAGATGTGGTCTTATTAACTGCTCTGCCGAGAGTCATCGGCTACTGACGACCCGAGAGATTGCAATGGTGTTCTTGCTTTGGAACTGATGGCACAAACTTGTCCATTTTCTTGTCCCTTTGTTTGCTGTATTGGCTACCTTCGTGTTGCTCCCACTGCCACAACACACAACCTAAAAGTGATTTTCTTTACTTCAGCCTTTGCAAACATATCCAGGGGCTGGACAGCTACCTCTTTGAGAGTATGCCTGCCCACAGCAATAGCCTGTTCTCTGCTCCTTTTCTTTTATTCTGTTGTGCTCGCAGGCTTGTCTTTTCTCCTGTTTAAGGTGTGTGACTTCTATTAGTCACTTCCTGTTCTGATGCTCGGTCTCTGCGTGATACCATCATTGTTACTTGCATCTCTGCTCTTTACTAAGCCCTGACAATTCATAATATGACATCTAAGTTATATGTGTCTCTGAGTAATCTTATTTCGAAATACTCAGACAAGCAGCCATCTATGATGAGTAGACGTTTGACTTCTGCATTGCTGAATTCACTATATTTGCAATGTGTTATTAATTTCTCTAGAAGAACAGCAATTTAATCCATTGCTTCATCTTTCATTTGGTCAATTTTATTGGACTTTCTTTTTATGCCCAACATTTGTGACAGATTTAAACTTTTTGGCAATACTTTGTTTAGCTTTTAATATTTTTTCAGATTTTATTTCGAATGCTTTGGCTTACATCTGTGACTGCATCTCTCCCAAGGTTTCTGATTAACTTTATTATCCTTTTTGCTGGTGTTTCTTCTAATGCTTCAATGAAGCCATCAAATTTACTGAACCATTTGGCTCATCTAGGATCTAAAGTTTGCCATATTCTGGTGTCGATTCGAGAAGGTGCCTTAAGGAATATCCTTGCTTCCTTGTGGGACCGTGTCAAAGCAGTAGTACTTCTGTGTTTGCTTGCATGTATATCGTTGCCTTTTATAGAAACGGTGGTCACGATCAAACTTCAAGACCTTGTGGAACATGGCCTCTTCCCCCATGACCATCAGTCTGGATTCAGGCCAGTGAAGGGTGCCGAATCTGGGTTAGCTCACAGTCATCACTGATGAGGACAAGAAATCAGCTCTTACTCCTCGACCTTTCCTCTGTCTATGACCTTGCCCACACAATGCTGCTGGAAAGGACGGAACAATAGGTGGGCGTACCTCGGGCTACTCCATAATGGATCCAACTGCAGCCAGGTGTCATAGTAGGGTCAGCCGAGTTGTCAACGCACACGGTTTCTTATGGGCTTCCTTAAAGTTCATCCCAGTTGTATTTAGTGCTAGTCATTTACATATATCCTCAAGGCGGAGATCCCTGAGCAGTAGGACGTGAATCTCCAAACCTACATAGATGGAACATAAACCCAATTCCGGCTGGAGAACAGACCAGAAAATCCATCCCACATTGAATCACAATGTAGAGTCTTACAAAAACGCTAAATTAATAAATAAATAAATGAATGGTAAATGTTCTTATACAACCTATGTAAGGGTGAGATAAAAAAAACAATTCCAGACATGACAGTTCATTCAATAGGTGAGTATGCGAGTGAATGATTCATATCTGTAATGCACTGTTACGTCTCTAACCTTCTATGTATGCAACTATTCGATACACGTCAGAGGAATAGAAACGAATGGGTGTCTGTTATTCACATTGTACCGTTATGAAAAACTTTTGCATTAAGGGGTTTGTACAAAATCAATCAAATATGTTTATTTCAGTAAAAAAAATATTTAAAATATTAGAAACTCCCCAAATACAAAAGTCCAGTAAGAATTTTACAAAGCACGTGCACAGATGCAGTTAATGAGATGTGTTTCTGGGGCAGCCGAGAGGTGATGGCTGCGTGTACTCGAGTAACCTTCTGTCTGCACACGTTTGAGATGCATAGGTTGGCAGTCTTTACAAGCCCATGCTTGCTTTATTAATGCGCATGAATATTTGGAATATGCTTGTTTCGGGGAGACTTTGTCTTGCTGGCTAGTACTTGGCTTCCGGGTCACATGATGGTAATGCTTTATGAGAGCTTAGGGGGTCATTACGATGGCGGGCGGAAGCACAACCGCCGTGCTGGCGGATGCAAAAACCACCAGTTACCGCCGGCACGCAGCAGTCCACACGCCCGCCCAATTACGATGCGAAAAGTAGGCCAAACACCGCCGGCAAGCCAGCAACACCGTCCGCCATCAAAGTGCGCCCGTACACAAAGCGGCGCAGCCCAACTGACACACACCGTCCGACGAAAACACGTCCCGCCCGGCGTATAAATTACGATGCCGCAAACAAACGGCTCCCACGGCCAAGAGATACCGTACGACAAACCGAAGCGGTAACACGGACGCCGAGCACGGACAACGAAGAAGCGGCTCCCCGAGCATGAATCCAGCACTGCAGGCCCTCCCCATGCTCTTGCTGATGCACCACCAAGGACGCAACGTACCGCGGAGACGCAGGTAGGCACACACACAACAAGTGCACGCAAACAGCGCACACAGTGCAAGGGCGGAAAAAGCGGACAACCCCCCCCAGCGCGTGTACACTACACATCCACCATTGCATCCACATATGACACACAGGCCAAATCGTAACATCGCGTAACACATGTGTACACACCACCTGGGACTAGGAACCAACGACCCCGTCACGGCCCCAAAGCGGCGATGACGCCGCCACACATGCGCACAACGCAGAGGCCAACCGCAGCGCCATGCATGCGTCGCACACAGACACAGGGACACAACCAAGCAGCACACACATCAGCCCCACCCCGAACGCACATGACACGTGACAGGCCTGCCACAGACATGTCCCCAACGCCCAATTCACGGACAACACCCAACGCCACACAACCGACGCACACATGTCAGTGAAGTCACGCAACAGCAGGACACACCCCAGTGTAACAAACATGGCGAAGCACACAGCGGCGGCAACACCAACTAGGAGAAGCAGGGCCCCTTCGGGAAGAGGAACGCCAGTACCACACTGAAACACCCATACCACCCTGCACATATGAACAAGACATATAAAACGGAACACCAAAGAGCCCGGGGACCGACAACAGGTGGCCCAAGAATAACATTCACACACAAGGCCCAACGCAGAGCGGAAAGGCAGCCTGCCGCCCACACAAGGGAGAGCAGAGAGCACTGAATGACCTTCCATTCCAACTCCGAAACCACAGCCCTACGAAAGAAGCCGGTGAATACAGCCATTGTCCAAGAAAAGACCAACACAGGCATGCCGAGGAGACCGACCACAGGGCAGATAGCGCATATCACAGAAGCACACAACGGACAGGGAAGAAAGAAGAAAACACTCCCCCATGTCGGCCACATGCAAGTTAATTGGAAGGAGTCACACATCACTGACCTTGAACTGTCTGAGAAGCATGTGGGATGAGGGCCCGTGTCCTCCAAACAAGCCAACAGAACACAAGTCCTGTCTCCCTACGACTACACAGAGCTCACAGCAACCTCGGAGCGTGCACATTGCAGACTGCACACACAGCCGGAGCACGCCACCACAACGCACCGCTGCGAAATGGCAACCGCAACACACCTACCCAACTACGCCGGACAGCTCAAGCTGTACAAAACCAACCTGATACATATATTGGGATGCGATCTCCTGTCCCTGCTGAACGTAAGTTACCGACTGACTTACCGCATCACATTGTTCAGCTGCGTCTGCCCGTCTTCTACTGTCGGAGGTGTCCCTACCAGCATCCCGTGAAGATATGCCTCTCCAACCCGGCATGTCTAAAGGCGGACCTGCTACCACTACTCCTCCCTCTGGACGCACACGACAGGGCCTGCTCTGCCTATGGGGGCATGGCGTATGTGGCCAACATCGCACCCGCACTGAAATGGGACCACTGTGCCTCCACACGATGGATCATCGAGAACAGCTACATCGAATGTCACCCAGCATGCCCCATCATGGTCCTCCAAGGGACAACTTACGAACAACACCTTGACAGCCACCATCCGCTACATTGGCTGGCAAACATGTACACCACCAATGACATGGAAGCCCTGCTGGACGGCATCGCATACCTGACAACCTGTAAATTCGTCGGACCACAACGCAGGTTCCCCGATTGACCTATGATGTCCAACCCCGCACCCATGCTTAGCTTCCGCATGGACTGGCCAGTCACCACCACAACAGCCATACCAAATGACCGGCAACTGTTACCACACCATCAACGACATCGCCATGACATCGGATATGACCGGGACATGCACACTGTTCCCCATCACATCCAGGAACACCGCATGCATCGTGGGAGGCAGTGGCATGGGGTCTGTGTATCGCACCCACATGGACGGAACTGCACGAACAACCAGGACACGACATGGATCCAGCGCCCATGGACACACACACCGCTCAGTGGACATGAATAGGTCGCCTGGAGTCTGTGGGTGCTGCACCCCTCCCACCCCCGCCCCGGGAATCCCATACCAGGACCTTTGCATGGACGACAAGTGCATACAACAACAACACGACCCCAGTGACTGTGACATGTCCAGTAACCACCACATTGCAACAACAAGTGGCACGCCGCTGCATGCACGCAAGCACATGCCCTGATGTCATCTCACATGCACGCGTGCATGAGGAACAACCGCAGCAAACCTGTCACATGGAACTGAGATGGACTGTGCCCATGATGCCAAGCGGTCTGGTAGGCTACATGTATACCGTCTGTGTCAAAGTCCGCAGCTCCGCAGCTATACGTAAATGTACATTAGCACAGCCTTGGCCAAGCAGATGTAACTCTGAAGCCCACATCCCACATGCAACAGCCAATCACATGTAACCCCACACCCTATCCCATTTGCAATCATGCTCAGTATATCCTCAACATGTATTCCGCTGCCAGTAGTGTCCACTATACTGCATCACAGAGGACAGAAGACTCAATATAATGTTTGAAACCAAAACTGTCTCCGCTGACTCATTTCACAAGTACGAATGAGAGAGGATGAGAGTATGTGAAGTACACAGCAGTCGTGACATGACCATGTAGTCCACTGGTATTGGATGTCAACGCAAATGAGTAGCACAACTGTGGAAGACACACATGTGTCGTGTGAAGTCGTATGGACGCAGTGCTCAGGTGGGTGGGTGTGACGGGTAGATGCGCACTTGCCAAGTTGGAGCACGCCGTGTCGGGAGGGGTCATGAACAGTACACCACCGCTTCCCTGGGCATTGTGAGAGGACACCTGTCGGGGGGAGTGAACACGTGTGTGCACAGCAGCCGGGCACACGTACAAAGCGGTACCAGGCGCACCTCAGCCCACCCTCTGTGGACAAGCTGGATCCTGTTGTGCGCCCGCCATGCCCCTTGACAAGGCACACACAGCCCCAGTCGACCAGGTGTAACCCCAACATAGTCAATCCGCACAGGCGATACAGGGCACGGGATGGCAGTGGAGCATGGTGTGTGAGAGGTCTCCTCGCGCTCCTCCTGGTCATATCACGCAGGCAATAGAACCTCAACGTCTAGCATGGCACAAGTCAAATGGAAGTGTAGGGGGACGCACCACAGCACGAGCAGCACTGACGTCACGGGAGGTGGCTCGCACCATCCCATCCATTGCCCATTATACCAACCACGCCACATGCCATTGCGACTAAGTGCAAGCGCGTGCGCCACCACCCCCGAGCCCTCCCCAGAGAGGCCAAAGAGTGAATGTGTGGGCCATCAGTCACAGACGGACGCGGCATGGCCGCAAGGGCAGCCACAGCCACTGGGTGTCGCAGGTGGCGGATCCGGAAGGCGAAGACTGTGATGCATAGTCCATGCAGGCCGGGTCTCCATTTGGGGCACCACGCAGGTGGACGGCGTCCCGCAACACATCATACCCTGAGACAGCCCACTCGTGCAACTGGACCCACACATACACTCCTTGCCCTCTCTGGTGCGAGCTTGGGGCTGCCTGTGCAAGCGCTAGCCTCGCAGGTGCACATGCATATTGGGGGAGCGAGGGGAGGACATGAGGGCTGGGGCGAAGATGACTGTATCACTGTCAGTGAGTACAAGGGATGACCCAGATGTGGAAAGGAAGAGACGTGTCCCGTGTGTACTGCAACTAGTCGCCAATCCAACTACCCCCCATGTCCGGAATGTAAGCCCGCACCTAGGCCCGCCCATCCGCCACATCGAATATACCACCAGCACGACAACCTTCCCATTCGAAACACTGACTGGGGGTGGCGACCAGTGAACAATCATGTGTAGCCTACCCACGCGTACATGTGGGCCCTCCATGATCCATGTCACCTGCGGCAAAGTCATGACATGCGCAATGAGGGAAGTGAGGAGAGCTGTCCGCCCCACGCACAGAAGGTGCATCAGCTCCACAGACCCAGCAGCGAGTCCAGCAGGGGTCACATGTGCAGGGGCAGCTGTGCCTGGTGTGAAGGCACATGCATATAGACAGCACATCGACCAATGTGTAGTCTGCCCACATCTACAGTCCATCATCATGCGGACATAGGAATTGAACACAGGGCAACACATCTGAGTGGGTGCACCCACCGTGACCAACAATGCGCAATCATCGACGTACCCGCCCTGTGCATGGCCCCCCACCCAACGGAGGCACATCCAGTGCCACCATCCCACACACACAAGCCTTCCACGGAACATGCTGTGTCCAATGGTCAGTACAGAGTCAGCGCCCATCTGGTGGATCCTGAACAGGAGACACATGCACACACATGCCAGCTCCCACTATGTACGTCTGCCACCTGGCACGTGCAATGTAACCTCTCACCTGTGACGTGTGACTGCAAGCACACAGCCGTCTTGGCATGGGGCTGTCAATGTGGACACCTGTCAATGTTTCGGGAGGTGTGATCCGTACAGTGCTGTACATAGGGTGCAGTGCTGACACCTACTACTGTCTCATATCCCCTCGTGCCACAGGTCCCACTTGTTTTGGCCGCTCAGCCTGTGCCCACATCGTCGTCGTCGTGTGCCATACTCATCCAGCCTCGGAAGCAGTTCCATGCTCAGCAGACATTCATGTTGCCGTGGCGTTGCCGCTTGACGAATATGCAGTCAGTCCCCATCAGCACGCCCCGCAAGTCATTGGGGCCTAGATCCCCATGTGCATGCACATGGCAGTGGTTTGTATCACTAGCCATTGCCATTGTTGGGAGACCTGTGTAAGTGTATTGTGGCCGTGCCGTCCCAGCTTGACAGCTGGGCTGTGGCTCATGTGCTTGCTCAGTCATGTCAGTGATGTGTATGCGAAATTGCTATGTGTTGTGTTGCTTTGACATGTGTCCACTGCCATTTTCCCTAGGCGGAGACCGAACATTGACCGCCCATACCAATTGCTGGCGGACATGGACGATACAGAGGTCATTAGGAAGTTTCGGCTGGACAGGCCAACCCTGCATCGACTGTGTGCCATGTTGGAACCCCATCTCCGTCCCCGCAGGGTGTATCCGACAGCTGTCACCCCCACGGCTAAGGTGATGGCCGCCATGCATTTCTTCGCCACTGGGTCATTCCAGCACACAGTGGGCAGTGGAGGAGGGATGTCCCAGCCCATGTTCAGCAAGGTGCTGAGGGATGTACTGGCAGCCATGATGCTGTACCGAAACAGGTACATCCGCTTCCCCAGGGCTCGTGAATTGGCGGCAGTGAAGGGTGCATTCTATGCCCTTGGCAGAATCCCACACGTCGTTGGAGCCATTGACTGCACACATGTTGGCCTTGTTCCACCACAGGCCACTGAGCACCTGTACCGCAACAGGAAGCACACGCACTCCCTGAATGTGCAAGTGGTGTGCCTTGCGGACATGGTGATCACCCACGTGTGTGCAAAGTTCCCAGGCTCGGCCCATGACGCACACATAATGCGCAACAGCATCTTGCCACGACTGATGTCCAATCTGCAACAGGATCGTGGCTGTATTGTCGGTGAGTATGTGGAGTGGTGTAGCGTGCTGGTTGTGCGATGCTGTCCCCTGTCCAGTTGGAATAGCAACGGTTCTCTGTGTCCCTCACACCCAGGTGACTCTGCGTACCCGAATGGGGCATGGCTGCTCAGTCCATTGAGGAATCCTCGCACCCCAGCAGACGATCGCTACAATGAGGCACATGGGAGGACCAGACGTGTGGTCGAGCGTACCTTTGGCCTCCTCAAGTCCAGGTTCAGGTGCCTGGACCGCACCGGGATGCGCTGGCGTACTCCCCACAGAAGGTGTGCCAGATAGTGGTGGCGTGCTGCATGCTGCACAATCTGGCCATTCGGAAGCAGATCCCCCTCATCGTGGATGACGGAGATCAACCAGGGCCCCAGCCCGCAGACCAGGACAGCTCGAGTGAGGAGGACAGCGGAGAGGAGGAAGCTGGTAATGTGCGGCAGCAGCTCATCGCCCACTACTTCACTTGACGGTGAGTGTCCATGTACGACGGCTGATGTGGCTGTGTCTGTGCAGGTGTGTGTGTGCTGTGTCAGGGTGGCCGTTTGTTCACTGCGTGCTGTGTGTCAACGCTCCATGGCCAGGGTAGTATGCCACTGTTGGTGGCTGTGGCATTGTGCCCTATTGCTCTGTGCGATGTGTGTACATTGCTTGTAGTTGTTGACATGTACTGTGTGATGGGTGTGTGACACACTCATTGAATGTGCTCCTGTTCTGTCTCCCACCCCTAGGTCCCTACAGGCCCTCCGGTTCCATTGCCATGCCACGCATCAGGTGCCTTTCCGCCCAAGGTGGCCGTTGTATTCCGTACAAATAAAACACAGGGCACAAACAGCAGTTTGTGTAAGAGGTGCATTTATTTCAAACTGTGACATGTGATTGTGTGTAAGGTGATGACATAAGTGGTGCGTGCAGTGACAATGAGCTGTCGGTCATGGCTGCGTGATGCTCAGGGTGTACCCACTGGTTCTATGTCCATAGTCCAATACACACATGCCATCCAGATGGCTGTGTGGAGTGGGATCGTAGTCCAAGTCAATGCAGTGGGTGGTCAAGGAAGGCTGGCTGGCTGCCTCACTTGCGTCTGGAGCGTGCGAAGTCCTCCCGGGAGATCTGTTTCCACTTCGGACGGCCCCTTCCACGTTTGCGAGGGGGGTGCCTGCTTGCGACATGCTGGTGGTTGAGGTGTGCTCACTGGCTGTGGACGCAGGGGAACTGGACACTGCTGCTCGACCCTGCGCCCCGGCAGGTGGTGGCGGAGGGGAGCTGCTGTCCCTGGCTGTGACCTCACCGCCACCACCAGCTGGCCCATGAGGTCCACGAGTTGGCCCATACGGGCGTCCATGGACCTCAGCACCCCCAGCACCTCCCGCGTGTCTGAAGCAGACCTGACCCATTGTTCTTGGGCCTCTTCATAGGCCCCAAGGACTCTGGCCATTTGAGGCAGGGCATGGCTCCCAGGGGAGACTTGCGTTTCCCTGACCCTGCTCCTCCTACCAGTACTGCTGCCACCGGCCTGCCCACTAGCCACATTGCTCACCACGGTCCTCGCTGTGGCTCCCAGGGTGGATCCAGTCGGCCGGGCCACCACCTGCGCTGGGGCTGGTGCCAGCGAAGACGTGGTGGTGGTGGCGGCGGTGGTGGTCGGTGCGGCGATGGTGGCGGTTGCGGCAATGGTAGTGGCCGCAATGACCGTGGGTGTGGCCGCAATGACCGTGGGTGTGGCCGCAATGACCGTGGGTGTGGCCGCAACGACAGTGGCAGCAGGGGGCTGGGAATGTTCAGCAGCCCTGGATGATGGGTTGGTGGGTAGGAGGGGTCCTGGGGAGCGGCTGGGCCCTGCCACACCAGATGGGCCTGCTTGGTGGTCCGTGTCCGAAGAGGAGGACAGATCCTCCACATCCGTGTGTCCTCGTTGGGGGCTTGTAGGCTGGCTGTGCTGGCTGCTGTCTCCATCCCCAGCATCCAGCAGTTCGTCACCTGTGGAGAGAATGAGATTTGTTATTGTGTTGCACCTGGCGAAGTATGTATTTGTCGTCTGACATTAACAGTTCGTGCAATCTCGTACATGGGTTTCCCGGAGGCGTGTGTGTGGCTGTAGCATTTGTAGTTGTGTGTGCTTGACAATGGGACTGTGTGCTGTGCACATGTGGCATGGGACGGATTGGCCATGCCGATGGGTGTGTTGCTGTGCCCCTACTTATTGTGACTCTGGTGTATGCGGGCTCCTGGCCCATCCTGGGTCTGGTTTGTACTTTGCTTTTGGTGTTCAGATGGGACGCTTAGGAACGCATATGGCAACATGGGGGCCATGCCCCAGATTCGCATTTGGGATGGAATATGCTTTTGGGGTACATGCTGTGAGCCATGGGTGCCGAACGTGACATGTGTTGTGGCAGCATGACAGTGCATGGTTTGAGGTGTGTGCATGCTTGACATGGCCTGCATATTTGCTGTCTGTTGTGATTACTGGACATGGCATTGGACGCATCGTTATGAGTGAGTGATGGTTGTGTGCCAGCCAACGTATTGCAGTTGTCCCATCTCCTTGGTGTGCGTGCTGCCCTGTGCCATGTGCATCACTGCAGTGCTCGGGGGTGTGGCCCATGTTGTGTGTTGTTGCTCACAGTGTGTCGTGCGCTTCATTGACTTCTGGCACATGGTTGGTCATGGGCATGTATCTTAGCGTGACTGCTGTATGTGTGGCAGCTGTGCGGATGACATGCCTTTCATGAGACTGGGGCTGACGGATGGGATGGATGGTATGTTGTATGTGCATGGTGTGTCTGTGTGTTTGATGGGTTCAGTGGTGTTCGTGTGCATTTATGTTGTTCCGCTCTGTTGCGTCTAGTGTTGTTTGTCTTACATAGGCGTAGTTGTGGGGTGTGTGGTTGACAGGCAGTAGGGGCTACATGGACAGGACTTCAATGGTGTTTCGGTTGTGTGTGATGGGTTGCACAGTGGCTGCTGTGTGGTACTATATTCAGTGTGGCTTGTGCATGCAGACGTGGCTCCTTGGGTGTTGCTGTGTTTGTGATGGGTCATGTGGGGTGTGAGTCTGTGGTTCATGTCCGTGTGCACATTGTTCACTTGTTCGTGACGGTGGGCGGTGCTGCGTGTTCGTCTGCTACGTGACATGTCCCATGTGTTGGTCGTGTTACGGTCCTCATGCCTCCAGTAATCCAGCCCTGTCCAGTTTCCCACCTGCAGGTTGTTCGTGCGTGCACTGTACTGGATGCCACATGGTTCTAAGCGGGGGTGCTCCATGTTGCAGGTCTGTGGGGGTGGGGGGTGTTGTGGGTCGTGGTGGTGGCTGGACACCCACTGACACCGATTGCTGTGGACCGTGATGTCTACCTTTCGGCTGTCGTTGTGCACTGCCGTGGCTGACACGTGGCTGTGGGGTGTGGGGGATGCTCCTCCTTGCTGTGCTGTGGGACTAGGGGCCTGGTGTGTTTTGTACTTGGGCTGTCCACCCTCCCACCCACTGCACTTTGTGTTCCTGCCACTTACCTGTTACTTGTCGGTTAGTGCAGCTATGGCGGACACATGGGTGTGGTGGGTGCT